>WOVY01004455.1:0-17282 GCA_013436015.1 Rhipicephalus annulatus
ATTCCTGCGCCGCCAATGTCGCATTCATAATTAGTTCACAGAGTATATCGGCAAAGCTGAACTCTAAATCCCAAACTTACAAGCCGACGGAAGAAGGAAATCAAAATAATTATACAGCTGATCGAATTCACGTGTTCAGTGGTAAGTTCAAATCAGCAAACAGGTAGTATGCACAACAGGTACTGCATGATTTAGGCGCTTACTTACAAAGCACAGCAGGCATCACGATGCATCCTCTACCACCAATTACTAATGAAGGCGGATATGTGCTATTTTCCAGTGTAATTTGATACACCAGAAGCATTGTATCGAAAAAAGCCCTCACTATCAGAATACGAACGTTTTTTTTTTTAACTGCGAAGCATTTCTTAGCGAATGGGCGACCTTGAGCGTTTTCTATCTATTTAGCCGCCTACGACTTTTAGCTCTCCTGGCCGTTTCGATAATGGTATCAATACCAAACTTGGTATGGAATAACATGACTGTATGAAGCATATGTTTGAAGTCAATACATGAAAATCATAAGTATGTCATGAATGCTCTTGCGGTGGTTTCGTTTACATGGCATGCTGCAAAACTGGTATGGTATGGCGCGATTGCATGACTAACACAAGCGACAGACCCTAACATAAAATTCATGACATGAGTGTCATGTAACAACATCACTACATGCCACACTCATGATGCGCTCGCGGCCGTTTCGCTAGCTTCACGTATGCCAAATTTGGTGTTACGTGATGTCAATGGGTGACGAAGGTATGTGACTGGTGCAAACATGATCATCTTTGAAATGCGTGTCATGTCAGAACATGATTACATGCCACACTCAAAACGCCAATGCATTTCGACGTGACGCGGTGCGCGTGCTCGCCGGCGTTTAATTTGTTGCGTCACGCCGGCGTTGCCACGCCAGGCGCTGCTCCTGCCATATACTAGCAGGCGCACGCCACGCTGCATCGCTTAGACGCATTCTAGTTCTAGCGAATCCGGCCTCCCTCCGTCACGAAAAGAAGGAGACGCAGTGTTTGTCTGGGTAACGCATCGGCACGAAATGCAGCATGTCGCATTTCTCTCCGGTTGCCGTCGGCCACCCCGACGGACGATGGTCGCGCCTGGCGTCATACTATAAGGTGCTCGCGTGTCGCTAACGTTGCGTTGCTGTGCCCTGCTTGCGCGCGTGTCAACGCTACATTGGAGTATAATGGGCCCCTTCTTGATTCGCTCGCGGTCCTTTTGCTAGCCTTCACATATACCAAATATGGTGTTTAAGCGGCGGTTAATGGGGGACGATATATATATCACTGGTGCAAACATGATAACCCTGACACGCGTGTCATGCAAGAACATGACAACATACCACACTAATAGCGTGTTCGCTGCCGTTTGGCTAGCTCCACATATAATTTTGGTATCATGTGACGTGAACAGATGACGAAGGAAAACGACACATCCAAACATAATAATCATGACACGGAAGTCATGTACGGCATCATTTACCTCCACCTCATAACGTTGTGCTTATTTCAAAGTGACATATCAACATTTCTCATTCTTGCTTCGCATATCATCGATTCCCACTGTATACGTGTGATCTGTGAATTTTTTTTCGACGCGCATAAAACGTAGCCTTGCTCTTTAGTGCAACACTGATTCTCGCATGCTCATCACGTCTTTCTGTCTTATCAAGGGATCAAATCCCGATTTCGGTGGCTGCATTCTTGATGAAAGCGAAAATGCTGTAGGACCGCGTGCTCAAATGCCGGTGGACGTTAAAGAACCCCAGGTGGTCAAAATTTTCGGAGCCCTCCATAATGGCGTTCCTCATAATTATATGGTTGCGTTGAGGACATTAAACTCCATATATAAAAGAATCAATGAATTCCTTATTTTATTTCCCCCAGATAAAGTAGCAATCCCGACTCGTATTTTTGCAATTCCTCTTCTCCTTTTTTAATTTGCTCAATAAAAGGCATCCGGCAAGATACTTGATTGGCTGGAAGGAGTACAGTTGTGGCTGCATCATTCCAAAGTATAGGGACATTTGTTTAGAGTAGATGAAGCCAGTGACATTTTCTTCGTTTGTATATATATCATGCTGCTGAGCATTAGGATGGGTTGGCTCGTATTCATTTGCTGGCCATGGCAGACGTGTTTGCTTTAATTCAGAACACACGTGTTCTTACATTTATGTAAGCGTTTATTAAAACAACATGACCACAATCGATATGAAGGTTTCCTCAGTGGTGCGCTAAATAACCGTTATTATGGCCCAAAAATTTTGCCAATACAAAAAACTTAGCCGGATAACGCAGAACTCTCTGTTTCAAAAGATGCAGCTAATGGTTAGGTGAGCCTTGATTGAGAGAAATGTGATGACGCTATAGGTTTAGCTTTGACTGCAGTTGAACACAAATCCTCACCAACGCTGTACAAAGGAAAAATCGGAGAAAAACAGAAAATGCATGGCAAACTTAGTGACATAGTATATGTTCTGGTCTCATATCTGTTTCCATTTTTACCGTAAGCAGTTGCTATTCATAAATGCATTTTTGTGGTTTTTATAGAGATTATTTGTTGCTACCTTAATAAAAATGGGCTTTGTCGTAGAACATACTTTTTCTCCTTTCAATGATTTTTTATTCTCCTACATAAATTTTCTATTCTTAGAGCCAAGCTCATATCTCAGAATAGTGCCCGCTTCTTTCAACATGACGTTGCAGTATTAGCTATGCTTTGTGACCTTTCCTGTATCGTTTTAGTGAGGTGTGAAAGGCGCAATTGTTTTCGTTTTCTTGATTGCGTTCGTTATCGTAAGGGATTTACCAACTTGAATTACTCCCGCCACCAACAAAACGCACGTATTGTTCGAAGAGTGTGGCGATAGTTTCTCGCAAAGTCTGAATGTTCTTATACTTTGCTTCATGGTCAGTGTCGGCTTTTTGCCTTGTTCCAGAGGAGGCTTTTATTCCTACGAGTGTTACACTTTTCTAGCGTTTGACGAAGGGTAGAAAAATTTAAGGCAAACTAATTTGATGTAAAGTCTTGTAAAAACCCTAAATAATTTTTCTGTTGAAGAACAGGCAAAATCATCCATGTCGTACAACCCATCTGTTTGCTCTGTACAAATTGCAAGTTATGTCATTAAAAGACAGCTTATACATTTCCCCTGATTCAGAAAATTATGGAAGGTAAATCTGAAAATACCTATAACATGTGTTAATTAACATCCGTTTGTTGCAGTATATGGATAATTTGAACGTCGTTGTCATTCAAGCTAACGTACGTTGGTGGAATCCAGTAGTTTATTCTAGTAAGTTACCTATATTTTCAGAAAGACGGGATAAATACCCATCTGTAAAGGCAACCGATCATCACGCTCGCAACAGCTTTAATATCATATTTATCTATTCAGGATACATCACTTCAGATATTTTGCTCAGTGACTGTGGGAGTCGGCAGCTATACGGTTGTGGTATGAATTGCCTTGTTCAAGAGCTTTTTTTTTGCATCCCTATTTTCCAAACGCGCTGAAGCGCCGCCATCTTGAAGTGATAACGTTACAGATTAGTATCCGTATCAAATTTACAAACAGTGCCACGATGAACTCACACGCATGAAATCGCTATGCCGGTACATTCAACGTTTCATGGCCACGATCATCTCATTGTGTGACAAAGAAAATCTGCAAAACAAACGCTTTTCACTTCAAAACTACGGTGCCCATGATTAGAAAAGACAATCGTGTATACGATATGCGCCAACATTACAGCAGCTGAATAACAGTGCGCTTCACCCATGTACCCGAAGAGAAGCGCATCTCAGGCCGCATTTAAATGGCTATGCGGAAGCACCACTTTTGAAAATGGCGCATTCAGGGCGTGAGCGTACCTATGAAGCTGGAATTATCCAGAGGATCACCCAAGCAGAAAATGCTTTAGCGAAGCGGACAAAATGAGAGTGGCCATGAAAGTTGCGCAATTACGTGAGTTCAAAGTGGACAAACAACACAAGTGGTCTATCGAAGCTCTTCAATCATTATGCAGTCACGCAGACACAAGGCGAATACGTAAGCTAGTACATTTCATTGCTATGTCTGAAAGACTCCACTAAAGGTCGTGTTTTTGAAGGGTAGATCCGAAAATTAGGTGTTAGACACTTTAGGCGTGTTGTACGTAAAGACGCGGCTATTAAATACCAAAGTATTCTTGGTTAGGAGGCAGTGGTGATGTGATGGGGAAGAATATTTTGTTGTCCTTGGGTTCTGTGTACAACAATGGAGCAAAAACATTGTGAGAAAGCTTTTATTTAGCCCGGTTTATTAGACCATCTTTTTTTATGAGGACCATGAAATCAATATCGAGTGAGTTCCACCCAAGACTATACACTAGATACAACACCAGCGATACTTTTGTAAAATATGGGGAAAACTATGGTAATGCCTGAATAATTTCTTTATCACGTGCCCACGCAAAAGATTCCTCGGACACAATATTTTGTTTACTGTAATACTGTGTTTACTGTGGCACGAAGTAGTACATGGGGGCGAACTTGAAGGCATGTAAGATTCGAGTATATCTCAATTGTGATTCTTGCGCCCCTCTTTTATCACATTACCCGTGAGGTGTCGTATTGCTATGTCTACTACGGCACTGCTACCACTCATACTTTTTATTTTATTTTTTGTGTTTTTATGGGGCTGTGAACTAGTCCAGCTGTTTTTAAACAGAATTTTCGTGGCACTCCTTTCTTTCTGTATGACACTGTGAAAAATTAATTTGGTTCAAGTTCATTTAATCAGATGAGCCAATGACAGCAAGTAAGAGACTGTAGAGACAGAATTTGGATACATATATTCAAACAGTATCAAGATATTAAGACGTCTCAGACGAAAATGGGACTGAGAGCGCCGGCTGTTCTGCTTTTTCGTAGTCGTTAAATTCTGTCATCAAAGCTAGCGGGGTGACAGCGAGGAATCTTTTTTATTTCTCAGGATTTCCATGATTGTACATTTTTTACAAAAAGAGACTGAGTAATGCCAGGCACACAGGCATGAAATTACAGTAGAGTGACTAATGAGGAGAATAGACATAAACAGCTATGCATGAAGTGTTGGTTGGATATCTACTTGATACAGTTGCTCTAGGAGGTCAGATAGTATAGAACAACACAATTTTAGGCAGAAACTTGTGCTCTGCTCCTCTCCTCTGCATGCTATGAAGGCGTAAGTGAAACTGTCGAAGCATGGGTTTACTTCCTGCTCTTTCAGAACACGTGCCCCGTTCTCCACTGAGCTCGATGTAATTCCAGCTTTGTAGAAATGATCAGGTTCTTTATCACACAAATAAGGCAGAAGCCAAACAGACCTTCATGGAGAACACTAGCACACAAGAAAGGGCAAAGCGACAGTCGATAGTCATGCCTGTTTTCCTGTCCACTGGTGCCACTTTGGCCAGAAAAAAATTTGCAGATCCCACGTACAGTGGGAATAGATGATCAGGAGTGTGCCATGAGTGTGACATGTAACAGGAGAAAGCGCATCAGGAGTGTGACATGTAGTCGTGTTGTTGCATGACATGCATGCGTGATTATCATGAATGGGTGTGTTATTAACCTATGTCGTCCGTTAGCGTCACGTAACAACTAGTTTGGCACATGTGAAGCTAGCGAAACGCCCGCGAGCGCACCATGAGGGCAGAATGTAGTCATATTTTTACATTATAGGCATCTCATGTTTATTATGTTTCACCAGTATCATGCCTTCGCCTTCTATTCACGTCTAGTAATACGAATTTCGGTATAAGTGAAGCTAGCGAAACGGCCATCAGTGCAGCGCCTCTCATAATCATATGGGGGTTTCGGGAAGTTAAACCCCACATATAAATCAAAGCCATCAGTGCATCATGAGCATGGCGTGTAGTCAGGTTGTTACATCACACGCATCTAATTATTATCATGTTTGCACCAGTCAGATACCTTCGTCAAACCATTCCCGTACCGTAAGGCCAAGTTTGGTATATGTGACGATAGCGAACGGCCGTGAACGCATCATGAGCGTGGCAAGTAGTCATGTTTTTACATGAGTTGCATGTTATAATTTTCATGTTAGGGTCTGATTTTCATGTTAGGTATGGTATGAAATCACTTCATACCATACCAGTTTTGCAACATGCCATGTTTACGAAACCACCGCAAGAGCTTCAGGACCATGAAATGCATATCATGAGATTCATGACATACATGACATAATATTCATGTTATGATATTTATGTCATGACTAGTCAAGTATGTTCTTTATACCGTCATGTTGTGCCATACAAAGTTTGGTATGATACTATTATCGAAAAGGCCAGGAGAGTTCAAAGTCGTAGACGGCTTGATAGATAGATAGATGATAGATAGAGAGATTGATTGATTGATTGATTGATTGGTTGACAGATAGATAGATAGATAGATAGATAGATAGATAGATAGATAGATAGATAGATAGATATGCTCATAGTTGCTGTAGCTCGCTAAGGAATTCATTGCATATGAGAAAAGAAGTACGAATTTACACTGACTAGCCCATCAATGCATTAGGTTGAAGAAACAGGCACTGAATATGCCTTCATCTCGGCCACGCCATGTTTTGAGCCTCCTGTAAATGCGTGTTCTCCTAATGCGGTGACGGTACTGATCTTTTGTCGTATGATCAGCTGTGTTCGCACAATGTGACAGCAGCGCATCACTCAGTCTACATACTTTTTCCGCAGTGCACTGGATCCTCCTTGCCAAAAGACATGCGACATATTTTTTTTCTATATTAACACTGCTATGACGTTTCTTGGGCAATGGTACAGGTATGAGTCTTTTCTAAGGTAATCAGAGTCACTGCAGTCTGTTTTGAACAGTCAACTTGGGGGGACTATGTAATATGTCTCGCGACAGCTTGTTTCTGTCACCTCAACCGTGTTTGACACTACTTAGACATAATTGAAGATGGGACAAGGTGCCAATCGAGCTTGTTTATAGGCATATAGAAGCAAGCAGTACTAATGTCACGTGAATGCTATCTGAAAGACGAATATGACGGTGCAAACATGCATCTGCACGCTTTATAGTGAATGTAACAACAAAGAAGGGAAACGCACTGCCGCATGGTAATAAAAAGACCTACCTACTGCTGCTTCGTTCACCTGTTCAATACGACCTCTGTGTTCACATCACGACAGACCAATATCTTATAGCACGAACTGTATAACGAAATTGGCTGTGTGAAATACACGCAACCATGTCTTATTGCTGACGAGTGTAGCTTCCCCAGGCACAGCAACAAACCACTCATGAAACACTATTTTACTATGGCAAGCATGCCTGGGTATTAAGTTGAGAACGCGAAAGGGAAGTAAGGGCTTCTAGTTATGATCCATACATAAAATTGTCAAAACATTGCGGCTTCCTATGTATCCACTTTATAGGTTTCACATGTGAACTTCGTATTAGAGAGAAAGGTGACTTTGCGAGAAGAAATGGCATTTAAGGGCAGCTCACAAAACATCACTCTTGTTGTAACCTTTTATATTCAATAATTGGTTGATTCGCTAAATTTTAATAGCTTATGTAGTGTGTGTAGCAGTTAATATTAACTTAATGTTATTTGAATCAAAGAAACATAAAATACGATAGCCATTTGTCACCTCACCGCACAACTGCAGTTTACGCTTGACCTGTGCGGACTCATAGACAGAGCGAGACGGACGTGGATCTGCCTTAAAACGACAATTCATGCACTCTCCCTTCAGTCGGACCATTTCCTTTACGATCGCTACGTTAGCTGCAACTGAAAAGAGACAAACAAACCGCCGGGTTCTCATTGTTGGACTCTGCGCAGAAACGGACACTGCTTTTGTGTCGCAAGCGCGAAGGAAAACAACACCCACATTACCCGATGCGCGCGTCCAAGTAACCGAGAACCCAAGGGAGCTGCGACCGAGGGCGGTGTTACAAAATAGTTCACGCAACACTTGGAAACACTTCACGGTTTAACCCCGCTCCATTCCGTCGGTCGTTGTCGCAGTCGTCGCCACTGCTCCGAAAACAGAGCCGCTGACGATACAAAAGGAGGCGCGGTTGTGAAAGCAGTGGTGGTTTCATCGTCACCATCAACTGCGCTTCTCAACTGGGAACTGAATGGAAGGCCTTGCGCGCGACACTCCCGCGTGCTAACCGAACCGTGAGAAAGGACGCGACTCATTTAACGGCTGCGAAGTAGTGGAGGGGCATTCTTGCTTCTGTGTTTACGCTGTTCCTTTTTACCCTAGTGTACTGGAGGGTGAGGCTGTTCTCGTGAAGCGACAACAGGCGTGAAAGAGGTACTGCAGAGAAAAAGAGCAACAATGCCTGCGTGGCTTGTCCCAGAACGTCTAAGTATAGTCTGATAGGTATACGCCTTTGCGCAGAATGTCTTAGATACCGACGTCGGTTGGAAGTGGCACTTGCGGAGTGGTGTAATCATCACAGGACTCTGGACAATGCTGGGTAAAGTCTTTACATCTGGCATACTGAGGATTTCAAGCAATCGTCAGATAACTTTTTCATTGGAAATTGATTAGGAGTTTTCAAACTGTCCCTCGTGATATAGGGAGTTTGGCATAGCGCAAGTAATTTTGGAATTACGAAGTGAATGGACGGATAACAAATCAGCTTCTATGCTTACTTTTTTGCATTACCTAAATTACGAGAGTAGAACTAGCCTAACGCTCATTATATCTACCGAATCTAACATTCATTATTTTGACCCTCAAAAAAACCGTCGCACAGTACGTCCCACATGAATCATCTGTCATATACTGACAGCAGTTGGCTTTAGTAGGTGTAGTGTCTGTGTTAACGAATGTAAGCTCCGAATGAGTGCATGTAACGATTTTGTGCATCCCTGAAATGTTGCCTCATTAAAAATGATTTAAAGCGCTAACAGCAGCTTATACTGCATTACTCACAAAGTAATTGTTTTATTAAGTCAAGTCCTCTTGCTCCCTGCAAAACTTCCCTTAAATTATGAGGCCGGTACAATCTGACATAAAAACCAAGACCACCAAATGAAGAGCATGCCGTCAGGCTCAGCCTAAAGAACGTCATCGTCATATGTCTTGCAAGGTGACGACCATAATATGAAATTTAGAATTTGAACTCAATTTTCATATTGATAAAATGCTCACAGTATGCCGACACCGGAAAAGGAAAAACAAATATTAATTACACTGCGAATAAACGCTTCTTTTGCTCCGTGTATTCGCCTACTTGGCGCTGCTTATTAATTAGCAAATCATCGCAAACGTGTAACAAATGCTCTTACTTTTCGAAATATTTCATTTCGACTAATGGAGTCTAATATAACTCTAAAAATTGTTGTTCTGCAATGCGAATTGCCCGATTATTTGCGGCTCGTCGCTTAGTGCAAACAGCGTGCTCTAGCGCAGTTATAATGTGCTATGACGTGATAAATGGACACTTGGCTCTCTTGACATAAACACTCCAAATATACAAGCCCCAGCTTGGGCACCTAAGGCCTTGTCTATATTTTAATTGTGCGAATATGCAGATTTAGTTGTGCGACTATGCAGATTAGGGGAGCGCACATGGGCGCTATAAAAAAGGTTCATTGCGAATACAAGGTGGGTATAATAATTGATATGTGGGGTCTAACGTACAAAACCACCATATGATTACGAGAGATGCTGTATAGTGGAAAGCCCCAAATGCCCCAACGTGCACCCAACGTACACCCAAAAGCCCCAACGTGCACCCAAATGTAAGTACACGGGCCTAAAGCAGTTTCGCCTCCATCAAAAATGCAGCCGCTGCCGCCGGGATTCCATTGCACAACCTGCGGGTCAGCAGCCGAGTATCTTAGTCACTGTGGTGGGGCTAGATAGTGAGCATAGATAACTAACTGCATACTGATCCTTAGCGTACTGCTTGTATGAATCAATTCATTAGGAATAATAAATACAGAATCGCTATGTCATCATGACGACCTAATTTATGGTGTTTATGGTGAAAATAGCGAGCTTTAGTATTTCGGAAAACCTGCCTTAGCGTGCGTCTCAACGCTAACGCTAAAATGAAAACTCACCGCATGGCAAATTAGCGTGCTTTATTACAGTTGGCAGCAATCTCGCTAAAGCTTACGCGATCACTTAATGGCACCATCTAGACATTAAAGCTCCGAATGAACTGTTGAACTCACAAGTGTGCCACTAAATCAAGCTGCAAGATCCAAAGTCACCGCTGCGGCAGTGTCTGTTTCTTGTGTGCCGCATTTTGCTCATTGTTACGCCTGACCATGTTAAACGCATCGCTTACTTTTGACACGTGCCAGTATCCCTCAAGACCCCTACTACTTCTCTCAGCTTGACTTCTGGCCGCATTTGCCTTATCTTGAAAACATTTGAATTAACACAGCGTCGCCATTTCTGCGCAGCTACAGAAAAGATGATCGAACTTTGTAAGCTTGTATTATTGCGCTTTCTGCACCACAAATTAACCGTGTATCTTAGAAGCTGAGCTATTTTCGAGGCAGCGTACGGCTGACGAAGTTTACTTACTGAAATGCAAGCGAGATAACAATATTATTCGGGGAACAATGAGTTTCTTAGTGCGGTCTTACGGCTAGAAACATTTCAGAGTGGAGGGCTCTCGCTTCGACAGGCCCCGCTATGTTGCCTTAGGTACAGGATTTTTCGCGTGCGTTAGTGTTCCACGCTATATTCCTGAAATTGCGTTCAGGAATATAGAGCTCGGGATATGTTTACGTTCTCCATATGGACCGCTTGGAGCACGCTACGCTAACGCTAAATGCCTGCGGCTGCTGTTTTCCCGCTGTACTAAAACTCGCCAATCACTAGAGGAGCTTTTCTTGCCTGACTACAACCACAGCAACAATAAAAATTGTTGACCCTCCATCATAGCGATCTGTGTAAGACACAAGTGAGACGAGAAAACGAAAGGGATTGGTAGGTGTAGCTTTATATAAAGAAAGCTAGATAAGTCGGCTCGAACGAAAGTATTTTCTAGCCTGACAATCCGTACCGGAGAACAGGGAATAAAAGGATGCAATGAGTAACGAAATGGGTGAGTATAAGCAGTCTACAGTATAGTTCTTTCTTCCTTGTACATTGGTATACGCGCTATTTCAAAATATGTATCGGTGTTTGACAGCTCTAGCATTGTTTGACACGGGTGCACGCACGCTGACATTCCTGACGGCCCTTCTCCACACCGATTTTGAACATCCATGGTCGTAATAAAAAGTGACATGGTGGCTATACTAGCCAACATACGTCTGGACGCAGCATATGGGAAATGCCGTGCAAATATGGTGTCAACATGCAATCGATAAGCACTGGATCTCGATAGGCACTCTTTCAAAGCGTCATCATTTGAAGAGAGAATTGAGAAGATGCAGGATTCTCAGTAATACGGTAACGTACACCTGCGTTCATGCATACGCTAGCACAGAGCTTGATGAAATTGAGAGGCAGAGCTCATAGCTTTAGCTGTGAACTCACGAAGGCATTCATCTTCCCGCTGGCATGTACCTCGCTGCACCAAAGCACGCGCTGGCACGGCATTCGCTCGTTTACCTCATTGCCTTTCGTTGTCGCTCATTGCAGCCATTTTATTATTCCGTGCCGCCGCCTTGCAAGCGGTAGACAGTCAACAAACACCGTTCGTGAACTTGTAAATTGTGCTACGCCGACACAATTCATCACGCTCCAGTGAGACGCGACAGGCAAATCACCAGACTGCGTCGTCACACAAATCGAATCGTCGAGTGTGCCGCGCTGCATGGCCCCTATAGAGTTTCCGACAATATTGCAACAAAAGCCCATGGTCACACCATATCGGTTGTATAACTTGCAACCGAAAGTGGTCGAAAACCAATTGCCACAGATATCAAAGCCCGTCATACACCTGAAGCTCGACTACGTTATAAGTGGTCAAATAAGGAAAATCCTTGAACTCAAAGCAACTTTTTGTGAAAACCCATAGTTTTATATATGCCAATGTAAACTAGAATTTTTTTTCATGGCTTATCTAACAATTGGCTAAATGGTTGACTGCATCGTCTTTTGGCTGAACGCCGTAAAAGGGGGGGCGTATGCAGGCAGTCTGTTACCAGGGTTCGTGTTAAGTTTGGCGTACGGCCAAATAGACGAGACATCGCTTACATTTGCATGGTGGTTTCACGCGTAACTTCCGCAGTTCTTTATTTGCTTGTGTATTTACTGGCATGGCTTTTCAGCGCTGGACTAGCTCACGAAATATGAAGACAGCCTCTCCGTTGACCACCTTCCCTGGCACACGGCTGGCGTGTCTTCGCCTTTCGTGACGACGACCGCGACACGCTAAGCTAAAAAAAAGCCGTACTCTAAGGTTACCACAGTCATATTTTCAAGGCCGCTGTCTGGCTGAAGTGGCTTTCTCCGATTGAGCAAGGTGAGTTTCGATTTAATGTGCTTTTTTTCCTGAAGAGTAGTATCAATTTCTTCGTCTGCAAAGTTTTGGTGTATATTGCAAGACAGTACTTCTCTAATAATTTAACCTTGCTTCCTCAACCTTTCTCGCTGGTCTTCTTTTTCTATCGCGAACGCAATGCGTGAGCCATAGCGAGCCATTAAAGCGCAATGAGATCGCGAATTTGTCAAAATACATCTAAAAGGTCAGCCATGAAGAAAATAAAACCCAATTTCGAGCCATGTAGGACAAAAAATGATGGCGCTATTGCTTTTAATTGGGATATCATGTACACACACACACACACACACACACATATATATATATATATATATATGTGTGTGTGTGTGTCATCCCATGTCATCGTGTGTGTGTGTGTCATCCCATGTCATCGTTTCTTCTCTCATTTATTTGATTATATATATTTTTTGTGTGTGCTTCCATTTATTATATGTGCGCATGCAGTAGTTGGCATCAAACTTGATGCTTCAGTTACCAGTTGAATTTTGTTTACTGTCCTCGGGTATCTTACAGTGTGCGTGACATGTGCTCATGATATTCGCTTGGCTTATGAAGTGCTTTATTGCTTTAAAATTTGCCCTACGCATAAAAATTTGCCCTACGCTGAAGCTATGCGCTCATATCTTGAGTTATCCACAGCGATATTGTTGCTCAATACTCGTATCAAATCATACTGACAATGTTGTTTTGGTATTGCTTTCGCACTTTCTAATCACTATTCTGATCAATTGTGTGATTTCAACGGCCCTTAAAAAAAGGGGCATCTGCTTGTCTACTCTTTATTCCCTGACGAAGGCCGTGCCACGGCTGAAACGTTGGCATAAAAAAAAATTATTGCTCTTTCGTACGTGTACTCGTTTGTGTTCTTTATACGTACCAGACCCCTTGAACTTCCTGCTGAATATTCACGACTATGGGTTCTGGAAAGTCACGACGAAGAGCATCGTGTGGAAATTCCCCAAGGGATCCGTATCCACTGTTTTATTGGGCGATTCCCAAGCCAAGTATCTTCACCAGTATTTTGATCCACTCATCGATGGAACGCCCGCTTTCGTCACTCAAAGTGGTGCCTTGATCAACGACATTCTTTCGCTGTTGGACTTCGTCCCACAATCAACAGAAACCCTTATCCTTCATGTGGGCACAAATGACTTGACTTCGTGCTCAGGACGTGTTGCTTTTGAAAGATACAGGGACGTGCTCGGCTTCATCGCCAGCACCCGTCCATGTATAAAGCGGATATACGCAAGCTTGATTTTACAAGGTCCATGAATCGTCGTCGAGGGAGCTTTAACCTACCTTTGGTTCGTCACTGCAACAAGGAAGCGGGTCACTTCAACCACCTTCTTCGAGTTTTTTGCCGAAGATCTAGACTTGTGTCCTATTTGGACCACCAGTTTGAATGGCTACCTCCGAGCCATGTTCTGGCAGCCGATGGACTTCATCTAAGTTCGAGGGTTTCGCACTGCTAGCATGCCATATTAGACAATTATGTTTCAACAACCCCAAAGATATGGGGTCGTCTATGTGGACTGACTGTGCGCCGAATGTGTCCTCACACTCGCACTTCCACTACAAGCGGCCCTAAAAGACCGTCTACCGTACAGCCCCGGAGGATGCCTGGTGCTGCAACGATCCAAAATGGCCGAACAAAATTGCGGAATTTACCTGACCGCGACACATCATCCGACCCCGCCGCCAACATTCTGGGCCGCGCGGACCAGCTCCCACATCAATCAACAGAAATGCCACGATGCCTCAGTCGAGGTACAATTACGAGGACACCGTGATGTTCCATCCCATGAAATGAACTGACTAGGAACCACCAGTTCGGTAAGAGTGCTTATCTAAATGCATCCGTTCATTTCATGAAAATCGTAAAGTTATTGAGAAGCGTACGCGCTGTGAATTGCATGCATCTACTATGAAAATGTATGTTGCTACTTCCACTGCGCCTAAAGGCTTATGCCTGTCCTTGAAACCTGCGGTTTCTGAAATGTCGAGTGTACATTTGAATAAATGGAACAACACGCTAGCACGAGCTTCTATTGAATTGACCGAGATCATTTCAAAGCATTATGAATCGTCCGCGAAGGTTCTAGCTAATAAGGAGAAACAGCTGCGTGCCACACATGTCCTAAGCAGTGAAGAAAACAAGGAGCTTCACTTGTACAGGCAGAAAAGCTGAATGAAATTAACCATGTCAAGCGGAGGAAAATGGTTCGGGATAACATACCCGTTGCTTTGTATTCCGAATCGCATGGAAGTGTTTCCGACCCTGCTAAGCATACCGGGCAACTTACTAATATAGTGAATTTATCTAGTCATCAATTAAGTCTTGAAGAATCTAAGGTTTTGTCGCTAGGTTTAAACTTTGTCCCGCACTGGCGGCTACAATGAATTCCACGCTCATTGCCGATCTTCATAACTTTGAAAGAAACATGCGATTGCGCGAGTACTTTTTCAACCGCCAACCAAGTGAACAAACCAACTCCGCGTTACCATCTGGTAAACACTGGACACCACCCACTCAACGGGATAAATGCCTCGATTTATATATACGAGCTGTACAGGATGATGTACTTCAAGCGTACAAAACACGTTTTCCCTTCCGCCATAACGTCACCTTTAAAGAGGCTCAGGCTATCAAGCATTGGCTAGCCGCAATGATATAGTAATTAAGCCAGCAGATAAAGGTGGTGCAGTAGTGGTTTTGAATGCTGACAGCTATATTGGTGAAGCCCAGAGACAACTTGATGACACCACATACTACAGGCGTCTTAATGACGACCCGACAGCGGAATTCAAACGTATTGTCAGTGATGTTGTTACAGATCTTGTAAAAGAAAACAAAATCGCTCAGTCTGCATTAACGTACGCTGATTCCACTAAGCCCGGTGGCAGGCAGGTTCTACACCCTACCTACCCAAAATTCACAAAGAAAACATTCCCGGTAGACCGATTGTGGTCTGGTATAGGTACGGTGACAGAAAATTTGTCACGCTACGTTGATACCCTCATTTCTTCTATTCCGGTTTCACTTCCCTCGTACATTAAAGACACCATCACTTTTTAAATGAATCATTGATTTAGACATTCCTGATGGGTCATTTTTTGGTGATCCTCGATGTTTGTTCTTTGTACACCAACATTCCCCATTCTGATGGTATCCGTGCTGTTGTAAAAGCGTATAACGAGTCTGACCTCGACAAAACGATAGACTCCTCTACACTAGCTACGCTTCTCAAATTAATTCTCGAACTAAACAATTTCGAGTTCAACGGACAACACTTCATTCAAGTTAGCGGCACTTCCATGGGCACACGAATAGGCCCTAATTACCGCAAATATTTTTATGGGCTCTCTAGAACGCGATTTTCTTGCCAGCCGCGATTTGAAGCCTTTTATTACAAGCGTTTTATCGATGACATTTTTTTTAGTATGGCATCATGGTGAATCCCAGCTTCTTTCTTTCATCGGCGATTATAATAATGCCCATCCAAATATATCATTCTCGCACTCATACTCGGACACCAGTGTCAACTTCTTGACGTCACAGTGACACTGTGCAATCGAAAATTGACGACCAAACTATATAGGAAACCAACCGATAGACATCAGTATCTTCACTTCCATAGTAGCCACATAAAACACTGCAAACCAGTATTCCATATAGTCAGGCCATTCGCTTTAAACGCATCTGCTCTGATAACAATGATTTCGCTCGCAACTGCGAAGACCTACGAGGTGCTCTTACGAGGCAGGATACCATCGGGAATCATAGACGACGCCCTCAAGAAGGCGCTGAACATTGACCGTAAAGAGTTGCTCACAAGCAACAAACGATCTGCAAACACTTCACGTAACAGTGTTAACCTCATCCTTACGCACTCGCTTCGGTTCCTAATGTGGCCAATATTCTAAGAAAACACCACAATATCTTGCAACAAAGTGATCGCTTAAAAGACATTTTTTACGGAACCATCGAGGGTAGTTTACCGCAGATCACGCAACCTACATGATACATTAACATCATCGAAAATAATTAATCGGTCCACTAAGTGGTTGCCATCCTTGCAATAAGCCCCGCTGCAAGGTTTGCCCGCATGTCAAGTACTCACACCGCAACTAGCACCGCATCAAACTTTTCCTTAAAAAATCAACGGAGACTTCACTTGCGACAGCGCTAATGTTATCTACATGCTTGAGTGCTCCACTTGCCGCATGCATACATTGGGCATACCGAAACATCATTCAGGTTACGTTTTAAACAATCACGAGCCCATGCTTCTAACCTTCCTCATCTTCCACTGTCAAAACATGTCCAGATGCCAGGGCACTCTTTCGAAAACATCAAAGCCACATATTACAATCCGGGTTTAAAACTCATTCTGACGAGAAGTTCGCGAGTCCTTCTCATTAACAATTTCAACACTTTTGCACTCAGGCATCACGAAAGCGCTGGACGCGTACTTTCCTTTCTATGTAGCATTGTCCATCACAGGAATGCGTTAAATGCCCCCAAACCCATTCATCGTTTCTTCTCTCTCATTTATTTGATTATATATATTTTTTGTGTGCTTCCTTTATTAATGTGCGCATGCAGTGTTTGGCATCAAACTTGATGCTTCAGTTACCAGTTGAATTTTTGTTACTGTCCTCGGGTATCGTACAGTGTGCGTGACATGTGCTCATGATATTCGCTTGGCTATGAAGTGCTTTATTGCTTTAAAAATTTGCCCTACGCATAAAAATTTGCCCTA
>WOVY01004456.1:0-30245 GCA_013436015.1 Rhipicephalus annulatus
TTTCTTTACTCAATGAATCCTGAAACAGTGAATCTCAGTAATCTTAGCGGTGTGTGACTTGTTTTTTTTGATCAGTTGTGCATGTGTTCAAGGACATGCATTTAGGTGGGAGGGTGAACCATTGCCACCTCCTGTGACTAGCAGATTTTCTGACAACTGACAGATGCATAATGCTGCCAAAGAAGTATAGGGATATTGGAAGTAATCATTACGTAAATGCAATCGTAATGTAATTGCCAGTAGGCAAAAAAAAGGTGTCCCACACTCGCCATAATGGTAACAAGCAGCGCTGACTGACTCTTCCATGTATAAATGCACATATATACCGTACAAAATGGAAGAGGGATAGCCGCCATGGTAGCTCAGTTTGATAGAGCATCGGACATGTTATTCGAAGTTCACCGGCTTGGTCCCTGTACAGGGCAGGTTATCTTTTTTATTCTTCCACTTTCTTTATTCACAATTACAACACTTCTATTCTTCTTGAAGACTTTCTGGTGTAAAAAAGGTACCTTATAATCTGAAGAGGCAAACAGAATGTGCCAGTGCACGAGTTAGCTCTTGTAGTGGTTACAAGTAAGATATGTTTTGAAGAATAATCATTCTGCCACTTGCCTAAAGAATGGCTACAGGACATGGCACTGGATGCACATTGTTATTTTCAATCAAGCTAGCTTGTATTCTATTTTTATAAATTACATAGGATACACATGACGGTATCACACACTTTAATGCCACAAAGATTATGCAGCGAACAATGTTATAAATGCGAAATTGCATAAGGATAAGGTGAAAACTGCACCCTTAACGAGAATGTACAGGGAGCACAGGGTGCAGGCGGCATTCCTTCTGCCCGTGCTTTTCAAGTGCGAGCTGTTTTCACCTCGTTCTGACCAACTAACTAAATTGAGATGTGTTGTTATAGTGCAAGAGGATGCTCCACGGGAAACTAGGTTTGTCTCAAACTCTGTGTGTGTCTTTCAATTTATATGGTGCCCGGTTCAAGAGTTCATGCAGATCAGATCGTGTAAAACAGGACCGTGTAAAATGGACCGTGTAAATAAAATAAAATGGACCATGTAAATAAACAGGATCGTGTAAAATGTCGTTTTCGTGTGCAATTGTAGTAGTGGTTGTGCTGAATGACCTTTCTTTATATACACTACATAACAAACTTGCTCCTTTAGAGTCGAGTGCATCTTCGGATCGATTGTAAATGTTTGCATATGCGAGGCCTTAAGTTTTATAAGTAATTCCTCAGTGTGCCACGACGAAATGTGTGTTCAGCGAAAATTTGCATATCATTATATACAACTCTTAAAGCCTCGTCTACAACTTTGTGCAGGTTGACCTTGAGCAGAAAACGAGGAGAGCAGCAGCCCCCAGAAAAGAGCAAGCACCCTCCAAGCTCCCGAAGCTCTCTTCGACAGGAACATCATGGTCACTGTGTGGCATTGAAAACCATTGCAAGGAGTGCCTTATCAGTACACTGTGCTGCTCTTTCATCGCAGAAGACGAAGTTGACCACTCCAGAGGAACTTCACGCTGTGTATTGTGAGTGCTTCAGTGGTTTTGTTTTTGTCCAGCCAGCAGTTAAGAAATCATGTGTCAGATTCAGCCGGGGTGGCTAGAGGGAGTCGGGCAGGCATGTTTGAACATTTGTCTAGCCAAGTAGTGCCAATTTTCGCACTGGTCCTGTTGGAGTTACTGCCACAATCACAGAAGCTACGTCACCTCTCTAAATGTACAGATGTGTCGGGGAAGATTAGCTGCATTAGGTTTTTCTGTAACTGATAGCTGCCAACATTCTTCATTATACAGGAGTTTTGTTCCTCACTTATGGGTGTAAAGTCTTCCACAGAAAAAATGCAACACGTCTACTTCCAGAAGGCTCTAAGGCCCTACTTGTAGGTTTTTTCGGCTTGTATCATAAGCACCTCGTTTGGGTATACATGAACATTTTATAAACATGTATAGCGAAAAATTTGGGTGGCCGGTCGTTTTGTCGTTATCATGTTCCTCGCAGTATTCTTAAGCATGTTGTGCATTACGTTGTCAATCTGGTTCATGTGCATAGAAGACATTACGAAGTTTCAGGCTACAGTATAAAAAGCCTGGAAGCAAGCTATCAATAATTTTTTAACAGAGTTACTTAATTTCATACATGATACATCACTAAACTTTCGTGCGTATTCATCAATGTAAGCTCGTCTTAGAGTTATCCAAAATGAAGATGTGAGTCGACAGATGGAAACATCTAGTGGGGTGATCAGGGTGAACAGTGGAAGTGCCTCAGACAGGCTGGCCGATGTTGCGATGGGAGGACCTATTTTTCAAAAGTCACCTTGTCATCCTTGGCGTGTTAGTTTAAATGGGGTCAGTAATGACATCATTTTTTGGTGTAGGCATGTGTGCGTGTTGGAAATGTTTGTCTGAAAAAAAAAACCTATAACGCAGAAGAGTGCAGCCCTTGCTTCTTTTCAAGTTAGGTTGCGCTGATACAAAGTGTTCTCCTGTCGGAGGTTGGGGGTAAGGGAAGCAAAAGAAAGATAATGGATAGAAAAGAAGAAAAAGAAGAAAGAAAAGGGGGATGCAAAGTAAAAGTAGTGCTACACTGCTCCTACTTTGCATCCCCCTTTTCTTCTTTTTTTCCCTTGTTTTCTTTTTTCACCTTTTTTGTTACATTTGCATTGTCCCATCTAGTGCATGAATCAATGACACATGGCTTTGCTATAGCAAAGATGCCTATGTGGTGTTGGATTGAACAGTGCATTGTACTTCATTCAGTTAATTACAGACTGATCAGTCTTGCAATAAGTGCTTCCTGTCTATCACCACACATGTTCAAATGAAAAGTTTGTGCTTGGCTCTTAGTATGCTGGTATATAGCTTGTGTCTTGGACTACTGAAAATTATTGTTATTTTGCTGCTGTTTATGGTAATGAATTTATCCAACATGAAAATATCTTGCCTTGCGAACTTTGTCGGACCTGCCTTTCTTTTTCTTTCCTATGCAGGCATTGTATGTGAGGGAGGCAGTAACAGAGAGGTGATAGCTTGAGCTTCGGAAGAATAATTGCTGGCAGTGAAGCAATTACACATCAAACATCCCAGCCATTTTGCCAACCGTACTAAATGTGTTTCGAAAAAAAAAATATTGTGCTCGGTTACTGTATTGAAAACAGCAACATGCTAAAATATATCGCAGAGAACAAAATATTAGGCCACGTTCGTGCCTTCTGGACTTCCCAGGATGTAGTCTGGGTGTTGTTTGTAAAAAGTAAAAAGTGTTTCAAAAATACTGCCTCTTCTACACCAAATTCGGTCTAGGTGTCAAGTAAAAGTGATTGTGTGTAGTGCATGAAGCTAAGTAATATTAGTGTAATTTTTTGCCACATCAAAAGCAAGGAAGCAGTTCTCTTTACATGGCAAGTTATATGATTACACTTTGTCTTAAAGTAGAAATGAATTTTTTAAGTTTTCTTATGATGGCTGTTTTCTGCATTTGATATACGACAGCTTCCGTTCCGAAGTTCTCTATGGCCTTCAATAGGAGACTTCAAAAATTATTTTCCTCATTTAAACAAAAATTGTAATGATAACACTTGCCATATAACAAGAACTGTTTATTTGCTTTCAACTTACACATAAAAGTACTTTTCAATTAGACAAACACACAGCACAAGTTGCATCTCAATGTGGACAAAAACGATTATATAGTGATATTTGTAATCTGGACCTAACATTATTTTTTTTCGTGAAATATAACTTCTGTGCAGTGAGTATTTGTGGCTCAAATATTATACAAAGTGCAGTATTGCCATACAAGAAATGCAAACGACAAACAGTTTGGCTGAATTCTTCAAAGACTATGTAGCGGAAAAATTGCACTAATGTTACTCGGCTTCAAATACTTTAAGAAGCACCTTTACTAATATGTAGATCAAATTTGATATGGCAACAAAAAGCGGTCTTTTGAAATTTTTCTCACAAATAACACCCACACGACATTCTGCGAAATTCTGAAGGTACCCACGTGACCACTACTTTTTTCTCTTCAAAACATTTCTGCAAATAGCTATTTTCAGAACAGTAAATTATCATCATTTTTTTAACTATACATCTGTGATGGTCGCCAGGCAGTATGGTTTGTATGTTTGGTGTAGAATAGCCCAGTGCGAAAAACAACAAATGTCTGAGCATCCTTTGACGCTCGGGCAATTTCGATAGCATTTGTTTGTTAGCAGCAATTCAGTTAAGCCCTTGTCTTTATGCTTAGGCCCAGAAACAAAACACAAGTAACCAAAGTAGTCCTAAGAGTTATGCAGTCTCGCTGTTCCAAGGCTTGTGGAGCCTAATTTAGTGCAAGCTTCACCATTTTTTAAAAATTCAGATTCAACCAACAGGTTTTGGAGGCAAAGTGCATTTTCAGATAACTTGTTTCACACCAGTTACTTTGATAAAAAACAGGAAGTAGAGGTAAAAATACCATTTTAAAGGCATTGTAGGTAATAACAAAAAGGACTGCTTTCTTTTTTTGTGTAGTGCTTTGTCTGAACGCTGTGCTTTTTGTGGTATAGTTCATTGTCTAGTGAACATAGGCCTTAAAAACTAACATTAGCCATGTTGAGGTCGATTTCTTGGTTATAGTCATAGTAGCCATATTAAAAATATATGACTTCAAACTTGATTGTTCTTTTGAAGATGTTTTCTTGCATAATAATATTTCAGAGTCTTAGTCAATATTTTTATAAGAAAACGTGATGTCATAATAGGGTCACTTTTTGCAGAGTCGTTCAGTTCTACCTTACCTTTTATATTCCTAATAGAGCAGTTATTTTCAATATCGGTATTTAAAATGGAATGAGCATACTGTATGTAGTAAGGTGTAAGCACTTATAGATAGCACATGCACCCAACTTTTCTGTTGGCAGTTTATTTCTGTTATTCTTGAATTATATGTGGGGTTTTACGTCCGAAAACCACGATATGATTATGAGAGACGCCGTAGTGGAGGGCACTGGAAACTTCGACCACTTGGGGTTCTTTAACATACACCCAAATCTGAGCACACGTGCCTACAGCATTTCTGCCTCCATCGGAAATGGAGCCGGGATTTGATACCGCGACCTGCGGGTCAGCAGCCGAATTTCTGGTACTTTTGCTCCCCTATATGTGTGCAGTTCGGTTATAGTTATCTGGCTTGCACAGATTTTTAATGGCACCTGCCTTGTCCCGCTTGCTTTCATGGTGATTTTAACCTTCATAAGTTGCATAGGTTTACCTCTCAAAATTGTCCAAGATGCCAATTTTGTGCACAAACTGTATAGTATAAAGGCAGCAGATGTACATGCACACACTATTAAATGTACATTGAGAGCTTTCACTTGCAGTTTCTAAAGTTTTACTGTGCAGGAAGCATTTAAATCATAATTTCATAAGGACATAATAATCGATTATCTCTACCATTGAAAATCGTGACAACCTAGTTATTTTCACTGTGATAAGCATGCTGTTTTCTTTGATGTGGCAGAACTAGTTTATACACTCATTCCTTCTAATATTCATATATGCATAACATGAAGGATTGTGTGCCTTACATTTGCCCGCCGCGGTGGTCTAGTGGCTAAGGTACTCGGCTGCTGACCCGCAGGGCGCGGGTTCTAATCCCGGCTGCGGCGGCTGCATTTCCGATGGAGGCGGAAATGTTGTAGGCCCGTGTGCTCAGATTTGGGTGCACGTTAAAGAACCCCAGGTGGTCTAAATTTCCGGAGCCCTCCACTACGGCGTCTCTCATAATCATATAGTGGTTTTGGCACGTTAAACCCCACATATCAATCAATGTGTGCCTTACATTTTCAGTTTCATTCTGTGTGTTATATTTCTTGTGCATGTGAACTAATGTGCTAACATGTGTCTCTGACATTATTTGTGCCAATTTTCATTTCCAGGTGCCTATGAAGGACACATAAGTTCTATGGCAGTGACCTTCCAAATTTACAGTGGTGCCGGAGCCTCAAGCAGCATTTCACCGATCTCCACAAGGCGTTCATGAGACAAACACAGCGCCACACTTTCACAGTGCTATGATTATTATTTATGTTTAAACATTTCGTTCTAAAATTGCTGTTACATTGTGTTTTGTGCCACCATCCTGTGGCTTAGGTGGAGCTCGTGAAATTACGGTGTAGTCACCTCATTTGTGTACCATCAACACTGCAATGTCACCATTCACAGCTGGAGCATACAGACAAATAAAAAAATATATTTATTGTAGCAGGGCTGGTGTGTGTAATAATGCTTCTCTATTGATAATAATAACTTTATAGGTTCTTTAGGTCTTGCATAGAACACTGCATTATTGTGTTGCAATGTAACCACCATTTATGATCGCTAGCATGTTAATTTAGTAGTTTTATAAAGTATTTTATTTGAAAGGTAATTTTGCTTCCGCATCACGACAATTAGAAAGATGCCGATGATTCAATCCCTCATTAAGTAGCTTCTTAACACATGTTTCTTTCAAGCCTTTGTTTACTCAAGGCTGTTTCAGATAGCAAAATATTTCACCTTCATGCAACATATTAAGAATGAAATATTCATATATATTTCTACACAGTACTTGCTTTTGCAAACAACGTGAATGGCCAATTGCTTTTACTCGAGATCTAGAATGTCCATTTGATCTTTGCAAGATGCAGCAGATAGCTGCATGGTTTCTGCATTATGCTGATTTCCGTAAGCTGCTTATCGGGTAATTTAGCATGATATGGCACTTTCCGTAAGCTGCGGATGTCCGCATCTTTCTGCACGATATGGCGTTTTCCGTAAGCTGCGGATGTCCGCATCTTTTCGCATGATATGGCGCTTTCCGTAAGCTGCAGATGTTCGTAACTTTCCGCGTGATGCGGCATTCCGTAGTCCAATAATTGCGTATGTACGGATCCGTATATGCGGAACGTTTCAGTAGGGCGGACAGAACAGCCTTCAAGTGAGCTGCTAACGGGAGTCAAATCAAGGAGAGAAGAGGATGAGCTGTCCTGCCCTGTATTCTCACGGACTAGGCGCTGTAAGGAGAAGTCAAAAGTAATCGTGAGCTGTCATGTATATTAGAGCAAATGTCTTCGCTGTGATGTTGGTCATGATACATGGATGTACCGAAGTGTATGTGCCCTGTAACCGGAATGGTATGAAGCCTTATGTTCTGTACATACTGTAAAAATTTTTTTCTAAACAGTACTTCTGAACTTTGGGATTTTTTGCCATCATGAGTAAAGTCAACCCAGTTTACACGCGGCAGAATGAAATCTCCTGTAAGAATAATTCGTGGCCGGGAATTAGTATTGTCTGCAAGATAGTCGCGAATGACTTCTAAGTATTGTGTTGACGCATTCGGGGTTGATAAATGCCACCTAGAGTTATGCTTTTGCCAACAAATTTAATTCTGCACCACACACTTTCGTGGTTATAAATATTATCTAAAAAAGTATATGCTACATCGTTGTTAAGGCGATAGCCACCCCCCCCCCTTTGATTCCCTGTTTTTACGAATAAGTTTGTAAGTAGATGGTACCACCTCCGAATCCTGCACATCTGTGTGTAACCAAGTCTCCATAATTATTAACACGTGTGAATGATAACAGGAGATAGCATCTTCAAGGCAATCGGCTTTATTAACAACGCCACGTGCATTCAATGAGACAACTCTGAAAATTTTGCCTGCAGGCTGCCATTTTTACAGCTGCTTCTCGTGCTCACACGGGTAGTTGCAAAAGGACGAGAATACTGCCGGGCATGTGCATCGCTCCGGGTAACTTCTACTCGTTTGTTTGATATATCATCCAACTTGACATTGTCGTCTACTTTATATTTCTAAAAAAAGTATGAAACCTTTGCTGCATTTGCCATTTCGCTTGTTGCGGAATGCCACAGCTTGCGACGAAAGTCACAAACTCTCAGAAAAATCTTCCCAAATCGAAATCTGTGTCCCCTTTAGCTTAGAGCAACCCGACCTAATTGCAGCTTTCCTAGAAAAATGCAGAGCCTCAACATAATTTGTTGATGTTTCTCAACGCGCTTAAGGCCAACTCGTGGATGCGCTTAATCTAATTCACTTCGACTTCAAGTAAATCCTTAAGCACTTCTTGTGTAACTCTGTCTTGCAGAGGTTTCTAATCCCCTTTCGATTCTTAACTTGGCCGTAAACGATCAGGTTGTTCTTTTGGCTGCGGTTTTCAAGGTGATATACCTAAGTCGAAAGCTCATTCATTCATTCGTCCCTTTGTAGGCTACTTCGTACTCGACCAGCTTTTTTTTCACTATTTTGCAGCCAATCAAGCTCTTTTTTATTTGAATCTATCCTTTCTTGCACACCACTTATAGTCATTTCCAGTTGTTCTAGATTAGCGGAAAGCATGGTAAGCGTATTAGTGATTTTTGTTTGCTGTTTTAAGATAATTCTGAGAAGCTGGTTGTTTGCATTAGCCTCGGTATCTGACCCCGAGGATGGGCCAGGATTAAGCTCCACGTCTCCCGATGTTAACAAAAGCAGCCTATTAACAGAGAAACAATCACACAGCGTGAAAGTCGAACTTTGTGGGCTTGGCAGCACTAGCAATATAAGTGAATTGTCGCGAATAAAACATATGTTCGAAAATAAAGAACATAGTTTACCGAAGCATAGTGGCGCCAGCTCTGTGCCAGCGTGAAAGAAGACGTTGACGTCCATGTGTGGCTCGTGCTTGCCGAGTTCCTGCCTATACCAGCTTGTTGCGGCTAACGTTTCTCGAATAATAACCTGCGTTTTTACGCTACCTTGCTCGTTGCATTTGGTGGAAACGTGCTGGGTAACGTCCTTGTGCTCCGCAGCCGTAAGCTACCATCTCAGTCCGGGCTGACCGAGCGCGTCGATCCCCCACAAGCCTCTTCCACGCTGCCAGCTGTCATGTGCCCTGGTGTACTTCGTCTGTGTGACCCACCAGTATACAACGGCACTGAAGATCAAGATGTCGAGGAATGGCTGGCTGAGTACGAGCGTGCCAGCGCGATTAACAAGTGGGTTGACCCTGCGAAGCTCACTCACGTCATCTTCTACTTGACGGATTTGGCCAACTTATGGTTCACCGACCACCAAGCCGACATCCCCACCTGATCGGTTTTCAAAGAGGTCGTCACCTCGTTTTTCGGTCATCCAGCCATGCGCAAGCTTCGTGCTGAACTGGGCCTGCGGGGACGACTTCAGCGAAATGGTGAGAGCTTCACGAGCTACATTGAGGAAGAGATCAGCCTCTGTAGGCGAGTTGATGCGAGAATGACGGAGGCTGACAGAATAAAGAACATATTGAAAGGCATTGATGACGACGCTTTTCATATGCTTGTGGCCAAAGACCCACAGACCGTCACGGCCGTGATTCAGCTATCTCAAAGATTTGTTGAGCTGCGCAAGCAACGAGTTTCTACACGTGGCGCTAATACGCAAACAGCTGATATTTTGGCTTTGGAGTGCAAAAGCAGTGGCCCCGACTACAGCGTGTCAATGCCTCAAATTCAACAATACATCCGGGAGAAAGCTGCTCGACAGCTCTCTCTTGTCGCCACAATCAACGAGACCCCCACAACACTGGACCACTCACTTCGCCGTGCTATTCAGACGCAAGTTCACGAGGCTCTCCCTTCGCCCACATCCCCATATCAGTGGCTGCACCGCTGACTTATGCAGAAGCCGTCCGCCGACCTTCTGCCCAACCGCCGCTCCCTTCATACAGTCCAGCCACCAACTACTACAGGTCACCGCTTTTGGTGTATCCGGTAAATCGGCCCTTCCCACCACCTCGAGCACCTGTGAACTCTTGGCGTACTCCAAATAACCGGTCCGTCTGCTACAACTGCGGTATTCCCGGACATGTCGCGCGCTACTGTCGTCGCCGTGGATTCTATTTTAATGATGTTCAGCGTTCCGGCAACATACCTCGGCAATCGGAATCGCATGTGACACCTGATGCACATGACCCCCGCTCACGTCGACCAGACTTCAGCCGACGTCGATCTCCTTCAACCCTTCTTCGGTCTCTTTCCCCCATGCTTCACCATTCCAACCTCGCCCAGGAGGAAAACTAACAGTCGCAGTTCCTGAGGCAAGAGCAGCGCCACCAACGAAATTTCGAAGGCCTCATCTTTCGCCCCCTTACGAGATTGCCGTGTTTGTGGACGGTTTCGCCACAACTGCTCTTGCCGACACAGGTGCCGCGATTTGTATAATCAGTGAAGTGTTATGCCACAAACTGAACAAAGTGACGACTCCACTGGTTGAAATTTCTTTACGCACAGCGAGTTCGCAACATGTCCAACCTTCTGCCACATGCACTGTTCGTGTT
Organism: Rhipicephalus annulatus; assembly: GCA_013436015.1. Taxonomy (NCBI): domain Eukaryota; kingdom Metazoa; phylum Arthropoda; class Arachnida; order Ixodida; family Ixodidae; genus Rhipicephalus; species Rhipicephalus annulatus. Next base: position 10,374 of record WOVY01004456.1, read on the forward strand.
GTGATTCAAGTGGTGCTTTACATCGTTGAATTTATCGTCCTTCCGCATGCGTCTCATAAAATCATCCTGGGATGGAACTTTCTTTCCGCTAATCATGCGGTTGTCGACTGCGCTTGTGCTCAACTCGTTTTGTTTCCACTCAGCACGACATTCATTGATCTCCCTCGCTCACCCAAAAAGGTGATCGTCGCCGCTGACGTCGTCCTTTCTGCTTTTTCGACGCCGCGGAATCTCTTTTGTGCAACTCTGTTTCCGATTCAACTGCCCTCTTTATACCGTCACAAGAATGCGCTCGTCGCCGGAACCTTGTCGTCCCGTTTGCCGTCATAACACTTGCCAATGGCTCCAGTGCCGAGTACGTGTGCAATCCGTTCCCTTGTCCCGCTGCCTTATTGCATGGCGAATGTATTGGGAGTCTTGACACCTATGATGACATCTTTCCATTCGAGGCCCGTTCTGATACGACGCTGATGTCCGTGGATGCTGTCACAGCTGCCACCGCGCCCTCACTACCTGACGAAGACGTTCTGTTGCGCAGCGTAGACACCGGCCTTACGCAAGACCAGCGCGATCAGCTCATTCAACTACTTGATCGTTTCCGTGCCTTCTTCGACCATGGACAACCTCCCTTGGGACGCACGTCAGTTGTCGCTCACCATATCGATACCGGCCATCATACTCCACTTCGTCAGCGCCCCTACCGCGTCTCGCAGGCTGAGCGTGACGTCATCACTCAACACGTCGACGAAATGCTGCAACGTGGTTTTATTCAGCACTAACACAGTCCTTGGGCTTCGCCAGTGGTCCTCGTCCGAAAAAAGGATGGCTACATCAAGTTTTGCGTGAATTATCATCTACTAAACAAGATCACACGCAAGGATGTTTATCCCCTGCCACGCACTGATGACGCCTTGGATTGCCTTCAAGGTGCGGAGTTTTTCTCTTCACTGGATCGGCGCTCTGGATATTGACAAGTGCTAATGGCTGAACCAGACCGTCAAAAAACGGCGTTTGTGACCCCTGACGGCTTATATGAATTTATGGTGAGGCCCTTCGGTCTTTGCAATGCGCCTGCAACTTTTGAAAGAACGATGTACAGTATCCTCAGGGGCTTAATTGGCACATCTGTCTTTGCTAATTAGACGACGTAGTTGTATTCTCGGCGAATTTCGAAACTCATCTTTCCCGTCTGGAACAAGTTCTCCAGTGCCTTACGGCAGCCGGGTCGCAACTAAACTTCAAGAAATGTCGTTTTGGCACCCGCAAACTTGCAATTCTTGGCCACGTCGTTTCAAAAGAAGGAATATCGCCAGACCCTGCCAAACTGCGTGCCGTTGCCGAGTACCCCTAGCCTATTACCCTAAAGGAGCTTCGTAGTTTCGTATACTTGTGTTCCTATTTTCGGCGTTTCATTCGCAATTTTGCCTCTATAATTGCCCCCCTGAATCAGCTTCTCTCCCGTTGCACGGACCTCTCTGGCTGGAATTCCCACTGCGATGAGGCATTCATGGCGCTGCGCCGGCTACTCACGCCTCCGCGAGTTCTTCGCCACTTCGATCCCAATGCACCCACTGAAATTCACACGGACGCATGCGGTGTCGGCCTCGGTGCCAATCTCGCTCAACGCAAGGATGGCTGCAACGAGTACGTTGTCGCCTATGCCAGCCGTACGCTAACGAAGGCAGAGTGCAACTATTCCGTCACGGAAAAGGAGTGCTTGGCTATCATTTGGGCTATAGGAAAATTTCGCACTTACCTTTACGGACAACAGTTTGATGTCGTCACAGATCACCATGCCTTATGCTGGTTAGCGTCCATGAAAGATCCTACTGGCCGCCTCGCTCGTTGGGCTTTACGCCTTCAGGAATACGATATCCGTGTTGTTTATCGCTCAGGACGCAGACATTCAGACGCCGATGCACTATCCCGTTCTCCACTGCCTCCTGACCTTGCCTGCTTATCAACTGCCATTCGCGATTCGTCATCGTTGAGCATCACTGATATGCCATCCGAGCAGCACAAGGATCCTTGGATCAATTCTTTGCTCGACGTCCTCTCTCACAGTTCGTCAGAAACGACTTCACAGTCCCTCTCTCGTCAAGCAAGACACTTTGCTGTCTGTGAAGGCTTGTTGTATCGCCGCAATTACGTGACGGATGGCCATAGGTGGCTCCTTGTCATCCCTCGTCATTTGCGTTCGGACATCTGCGCTGCCTTTCACGATGACCCCCAGTGCGGCCACGCTGAAATATTTAAGACTTACTCTCGCCTTCGTCTAAGATATTACTGGCGCGGCATGTATCGGCACGTTCGCCAGTACGTTCGGTCATGCACCACGGGTCAACGACGCAAGACGCCTTCTCACAGCACTGCTGGCCCATTGCGACCCTTAACCTGCCCAGCGAGACCATTCGACCGCGTCGGATTTGATATTTATGGTCCTCTACCCTACACTCTTCGAGGCAACTGGTGGATTATCGTAGCCGTTGATCATTTGACACGCTACGTTGAAACATCTGCGCTGCCTGCTACCACTGCGAAAGACGTTGCGTCCTTTCTTTTTCACCATCTCATTTAGCGACACGGTGCACCTCGTGAATTACTGAGTGACCGTGGACGCGTGTTTCTCTCGAACGCCGTCGACGAGCTGCTCAAGGCATGTCGCACTGTCCATCGGAAAACCTCGGCATACCATCCTCAAACCAATGGCATGACGAAACGCTTTAACCGTACCCTTTGAGATATGCTTGCCATTTACGCCTCTGACGACCACACTAATTGGGACCAAGTGCTCCCTTTTGTCACGTACGCGTACAACTTTGCGCCACAAACAACCACTGGCTTTTCTCTTTTCTTCTCCTGTACGGACGTGAGCAATCATGCTCCATGGATAGCATTCTCCCTTACACGCCTGATGTTTCCGAAGCGACGCTGGTTTCCGAAGCAGCTGCTTATGCCGAAGAGTGTCGTCAACTTGCTCGCTCATTTACCGCACAAGACCAATGACGCCAGAAAACTGACCACGATTTCTCTGCGTCTAGTGTACACTATAACCCAGGAAAGCTGCTTTGGCTCTGGGTCCCGTCTTCCCCTCCCGGTTTTTCCCCGAAGCTTTCGTCGAAATACCATGGCCCCTACCGTGTGGTGCGACAGACATCTCCTGTCAACTATGAAGTTGAGCCCATTGATCCACCTTCGGACCAACGCTGCCGTGGGCGTGAAACAGTACACGCAACACGCCTCAAACCGTGCTATGACTCCTTGTAGTGTCATTTCCTTAGGTCGCCAGGTTGGCTCTTTTCTGCGCTGGGAGTAATTGCACCGAAGAATAGTGGCGCCAGCTCTGTGCCAGCGTGAAAGAAGACGTTGACATCCGTGTGTGGCTCGTGTTTGCCGGGTTCCTGCCTGTACCAGCGTGTTGCGGCTAACGTTTTTCGAATAATAACCTATGTTTTTACGCTACCTTGCTCGTTGCAATAGGTTTGAAAATTCATAATTTCGGCGAGAGGGCGGTGATACACAAGGTGATTGCGAGTGCGAGAAATTATTCGAAAAATTGATGTCTCCCATCAAGAAGAGATAGGCGAAGATGGGAAGCAAATGCGATTGAGGTTAATAGCATTGTGTATTTTAATAATGAACGACGACGGGTCATCCGGGGGGCGATAGCACACTCCTAAAATTAATTTGTTATCACCAAGTGTAAGGCTTGCAGAGGGCTTTTCTAGGTCACTTTGGTATAGGAATACAGGAAGATGGGATGTGATTTCGGAATGCCAGTAAGACGCTCCCGCCTATTTTGGCTGTGTGGCCACATCGATATAAGAAACAATGGTGTGCGTCATGAAAGATCTCAGAGTTGTGAACATGTGCCGAGAGCCACAGTTCTGTGACAGCAGTGATGTGTGCCGAGCAGGTATCTATGGCAGAAGGCAGAAACGCCTGTTCATTCAGGACACTTTTAATAATACTGCACAGCACTGACACATGTCGTAAATTTGAATGGCCGCCACCTCTCGCGTGCCCCCCTAAGGTGAGGCACCAAGTGAGGCGTTATTGCCACGAATACCGATGTTTCTCCATGATACATCGCAGACGTCATCGGTAGAAGCGCCATAATGAAACATTTGTTTTCTTATAGCTTGTATCGAAGCGCAAAGCTCTGTTTTCGGTTTCACTGTTTTCGAAATTCACAGCTTGTTTGAGAAACGCGAGTACCAAGTAAAAGTCATCGTTATTTGTAATATTCCTGAACCTCAGCTGACCGCGCAGAGAAAAAAACCTGTTCTCTGAATTTGAAGCTGTTTAACTTTGCCACAATTGGTCGGCATTTGTTTACTGAAAACGCAACTAAACAATGCGCGTGTTTCATGGAATCTGCTGGGAACGAGTCCACCACTTCTATTATGGTAGATAACACTTTAGATTCTGTTTGTTGCCAAGTCTCTTTTTCATCAGTGATTCCACGAAAAATGAGGTGATTGCGTCGAGACCATTCTTCCAATTCATCGAGACGAGATTTTATCAAGTCATTTCAAGCAGTCTGTTTTTCTGACATTTCCCTCGCATTAGATAAGTGTTCAATAAACTGCTCCTTGTCTTCAAGTTCGTTTAGTCTCTTGTGTATGCCACATCACATATATTAGTTTAAATGGTATTTTGCCCATTCTTTGTAGTTTAAATGCCGGCATCTAATTATTTATGACTTTTTTGAACTACGTAGTTTGCGAGAATGCACGTCCTTGAGCAACTGGAACATGATGTTCATTTGATCAGCTAAATCATCAGGGAGGGATTCAATATTATATGCTGATGGTGAGCGTTTTGGAGGCCCCCAATTTCGTTTAGCATCTCCCTACCATATCAGCAACATAGCAATACAGATACATTCGCGACCAGTGTGGGAGAAAAATGGCCAGCAGGAAAAATGTAAGAAAAACCAATTGTAGCTTTTTTCAGCGCTAAGTGAACAGGGCGTACACACCTGCACGACAAAAACCCGAAGACGGTCATGCTGCTATCACTGGTACAGCGCCCACAAAACGGTGAAATGTAACGCCACACCTTTAAGTCTGGTGCAAGGTATAATGCGTCCGTCGATGTGCCCGACCACGTGCAAGATTCTTGGTCCAAAAGAGGTGATTCGAGGTAAGGCTGGAAGCAGGTGTTGGCGCAATTGAGTTGACCAGTGGTAGACGAATTGGCCGTTGCGGTACACCAGCGCGTTGAACCATCAGTTGCAGCAGGCAACAGAGTTGTGATTAAGCCCATCATTCACTTTTGTTGGCACGTACACACAATATTCGGAATCACTGGTTGTCGTGTGAGAAGTTAGACAGCACACATCGCCCACCCGTATCAATTATAACTGTTTCTATGAGTAGACCTAGACCTTTATTTTAAAATAAACAGCAATCTGCCGTTGTGCAGACAACATGAGAAACGTAGACGTTATAGCGGTCACTAAACTTTGCCTTCATACAACTCTCTCTTTCTATTTTCATCTTCTGAACCACCGACATATCTAGCTCTTCCTCCAACATTACACGTCGTAGCTGCCACTGTTTGCGTCTCAAACAAAACTCTCTAACGTTGAGTGTTCCGACGCGCAATGAAGCTATTGAGGTATCCAACCAGCAAAAGTGAAATAACAATACATCAACCAGCAATTAGCATATTTCACAAGCCAAGCGTCTGCGTAGGCACCACAGCTTGAGCCACGGTGTGAGATACGAACACGAACATGTTTGGATGTGTCATTTACCTATGTAACCAGTTCACGTCGCGTATTTCCGAGTTTCCTACGTGTGAATCTAGCTAAACGGCCGCGAGCGCATCATGAGCGCAGATTTTAGTCATGTGTTTAAATGAGACGCATCTCAGATATATCACGTTTGCACCAATCTCATACCTTCGTCATCCATTCACGTCCCGTAGTACGAAATTTTGTATATGTGACGCTAGCGTAACACACGTGAGCGCATCATGAGCGTGGCATTTAGTCAAGTTTTGACGTGACACTCATGTCACGATTTTTATGTTAAGGTCTGTCGCTTGTGTTCGCCTTGCAATCATGCCATATCATACTAGTTTTGCAAAATGCCATCTGAACAAAACCACCGCAGGAGCTGCAGGGCCATGAAATGTAGATCCTTGCATTCATGACATTAATATTATGACTTTCATGTTAGGACTAGTCAAATACGTTCGTCATACAGTCATGTCATGCCATACCAAGTTTGGTATTGACACCATTATCGGAACAGCCAGAAGAGCTAAAAGTCGTAGGAGGCTAGATAGAAAGACACGCTCAAAGTCGCCGAAGTTCGCTAAGAAATGTTTCGCATTTAATACATTGCGACGCGGCGCGGTGCGCGTGTTCGCCGGCGTTCAATTAGTCGCGTCACGCCAGTACTGCCATGTACTCGAAGGTGCGCGCCGCGCTGCGTTGCATTGACGCATGCGCGTTTTAGCGCGTCCGGCGTTCCTCCGTCACGAAAAGAGGGAGGCGCAGTGTTCTCTGGGTAATGCACCGGTGCGAAATGCAGCAAGCTGCATTTCGCATCAGTTGCCGTTGGGCCGCGCCGACGGACGCTCGTCGCGCCTGGCTTCAGACTATAGAGTGCTCGCCTTTTGCTAACGTATACCGTCGCTGTGCGCAGCGTGCGCACTCGTCAACGCTACAATGAAGTATAATGAATACTTCACGATGCGGTCGCTGCCGCTTCGATAGCTGCGAATACACCAAATTTGGTGTTACTTGACGTAAAGAGATGAGGAAAATATATGACTGGTGCAAACATGGTAATTCTGACACGCGTGTCATGTAAGAACATGAAACCATAGCGTGCTCGTGGCCATTTTGCTAGCTCCACATATGCTAAACTAGGTATCCCGTGACCTGAATATATTAAGAAGGTGAGCGACACGTCCAAACATGATAATCATAACAAGAAAGTGATTTATGGCAATATTTACCTCCATCTCGTAAAGTTGTGCTGGTGTTAAAGACAATAGCAACATTTATCATTCGTGCTTCGCTTATCATCAATTCCCACTGTACGTGGGATCTACCAATTTTAAATGCGAAGCATTTCTTAGCGAACTTTGGCAATTTTGAGCGTATCTATCTATCTATCTATCTATCTATCTATCCATCCGCTTACGTCTTGGTGCTCTCGCGATCGCGTGCACCAAAATTAGTATAGGAGGATAAGATAATTTCATGAATATGACGCGTAGTAAAGACACGAAAAAAAAATTTCGGCAGATCCCACGTGCCTCGGAATTGACGGTATGCGAAGCATGCGGAGGGAAGATGACCATGTGGCAATTATTTTATTGATGGACACGCCACGATATCATGTTAAACATATGTACAAATGTTGCACGCACAGACATATGTGGAAGAGTTGCAGATGTGTACATAACCTGTTGTTCGCACTTGCGCAATAATGCCAACTGGAACATGCGTATCAGCAACACCAGAAGCTGATATGTAGCGCTAATGCTCTGAGAATGCTGGCCCTGGACACTGCTACATAAATCAACTTCAGTGCATGACAACGGATTAACCACATTTGACGTTAACGCGACGTGACGGCTGTATCAAAGGAGTACATATGTAATGTTTATTAAATCGGGTAGGCAGCGCTGCAACAACTATCGACGTTTAGGGAGATTAGCGTCTGTTTAATAAGCAGTTCCGGGACCTGGCGTAGCTCTGTGGTAGAGTGCTTCATTGCACGCAGAATGCTTGGGTTCGATTCCAGCTGGGAACCTGACATTTATTCTTTGCATTGGTTGGATTGACGCTTGCGATGTCGAGTATTTCTTAACGCCCTGGCGTTAAAATTGCCCATGTATGTTCTCGTCATTCCTGGGAAGATACTAAATGTCAATCACTTGTGGCACATACCCGCATACTAGCGGCACATACCCGCCCGTGGGTGTGTGTCACTGTCTGGCGGGAAGTATTTGACGACGTACGCGACGGGATCATCTATTTGGCCCCTACGACTTCTATTCCTCCTGGCCGTTTCGACAATGGTATCGATACCAATCTGGGTATGGCATAACATGACTGTACGAAGAACATATTTGACTAGTCATAACATGAAAATCATGATATGTATGTTATAAATGTCTTGATTTACATTTTATGGTCCTGCAGCTCTTCCGGTGGTTTTTTTTCACATGGCATTTTGCAAAACTGGTTCGGTATGACATGATTACATGGCGAGCACAAGCGACAGACCCTAACATGAAAATCATGACATGCGTGTCATGAAACAACATAACTACATGCCACGGTCATGATGCACTCGCGGCTGTTTTGCTTGCGTCACTTATAACAAATTTGGTAGTACGGGAAGTGAATGGATCAAAAATGTATGTGACTGGTGCAAACAGTGATAATCATGAGATGCCATGTCATGTAATAACATGACTATTTGCCACGCTCATGATGCACTGGCGGCCGTTCTGCTAGCTTCACTTATACCAAATTTGGTATTACGGGACATGAATGGATGACGAAGGTATAATACTATTGCGGACATGATAGCCATAAGATGGGTGTCGTGTAACATTAAGACTACACGCTACGCTCATGATGTACTCGCGGCCGCTTGGCTAGCTTCACATGTACGAAACTCGGTGTTACGTCACGCGTATGGATGACATAGGTAAATGACACATCCAAACGTGATAATCACGGCATGCGTGTCATATAACAGCATGACTATATGCCGCACTCATGATGCACTCGTGACCATTTTGTTAGCTTTCCGTATGCCAAATTTGGTATTACGTGAGGTCAATGGTTGGTGAAGGTATGTCACTGGTGCAAACATGATAACCATGACATGCGTGTCATCTGAGAACACGACTGCATGTCACAGTCAAGGCGCCAATACATTTAGACGTGACTCGGTGCGCGTGCTAGCCGGCGTTCATTCCGTTGCGTCACGCCATTTGCCAGTCCTGCCATATACTCGCAGGTGCGTGCCGCGCTGCGTTGCTTTGACGCATGTGCGTTTCAGCGTGTCCGGCTTCCCTCCATCACGAAAAAAAATGGCAGCATATCCACAGAGTGAATGATGGAGAGTGGGGCGAAGAATTCGTCCGTTCATTTGTTCTTGCTTCCGTCGGTCCATGCGTCCGTCAGTGTGACCGTCCACGCGTCCATCAGCCCATCCGTGCGTGCGTCTGTTCGTGCGTTCGTCCCTGCGTTCGTCCATGCAGCCGCCCCTGCGTCCGTTCATGCGTCCCTCCATGCATCTGTCTCTGTGTCCACCACCATCTCGCATCTTTTCATCATATATTGCCCATATAGAAGCACCGCCATCCAGCGGACATTCAAAGGACTAAACGAGAGGTGGCACACGCACACTTTCTTACGGCTTGCGCTTAGTGTCCACTTCCCACCTTTAACCACCTCGAGTTCATGGTATATACTAGTTCATTGTATTCATGGCACTGCGGCCGAACGCTCGCTAAACCTTTCGAAAACCAAGGAGGTTACGCCCAGCGAGTATGACGTAGCAAACTTTTTCATTCAGATAGTGCTCAATGTACATGATAATGGCTGCTAATGGGGATTGGAGCATGCGCGTTAACTAAAAGCCGAATGATCCTGTCTTTCATTCTTCATTAGCAGTCATTGACATGTACATTGAGCACTATTTTTTATTCTTCAAAAACGCACAGAAGAAATCTCTCACCGGCACCACCTTGGAGGTCAAAATGTTATACTTGTTAGATACTACGAGGGACGAATGGGTGCCGCTATAAGGAGCTTCGCCCCTAAAAGAGAGACACAATGTTGTCTAGGTAAGGCATCTGCACGAAATGCAGCATGTCGCGTTTCGCGCTGGTTGCCACCGGGCCGCGCCGAGGGACACTGGTCGCGCATGGCGTCACAGTATAGAGTGCTCGCGTTTTGCTAACGTAGCGTCACTGTGCCCAGCGTGCGCGCGTGTTAACGCTACATTGGAGTATATTGGACCCTTCATGATGCGCTCACGGCTGTTTTGCTAGCTCGACATATGCCAAATTCGGTGTTACGTGATGTCAATGGATGACGAAATATATGACTGATGCAAACATGATAATCCTGACAGGCGTGTCATACAAGAACGTGACAACATACCACGCTCAATGCGTGCTCGCGGGCGTTTCGCCAGCTCCACATATACTAAATTTGGTATCACTTGACGTGAATAGATTACAAATGTAAGCGACACATTCAAACATAATAATCATTACATGAAAGTCATATACGGCGTGATTTCCCTCCACCTTGTAACGTTGTACTGATTTTAAAGTGACATTTCAATCTCTCTCATTCGTGCTTCGCATATCATCGATTCCCACTGTACGTGGGGTCTGCGAATTTTATCTAAACACAGAAAGGCTAAGGTACTCGGCTGCTGACGCGCAGGTTGCGGGATTGAATCCCGGCCGTGGCGGCTGCATTTTCGTTGGAGGCAAAAATGCTGTAGGCCCGTGTGCTAATTTTGGTAGCACGTTGTAGAACCCCACGCCGTCGAAATTTCCGGAGCCTTTCACTACGGCGCCTCTTATAATCATATAGTGGTTTTGGGACGTTAAACCCCACAAATCAATCATCATCATTTTAAGGATCCAGTGATGAAATATTTTCCTATTAAATATTAGGTAATATACGACTGTTTGTGCTCAAACACTGACTTGAAAGTTCAGGCGTCTAATCCCAGTGACGGGGAACACATATGATCGAACCAGACCCGCTTGATACCCGATATATTTCATGGAACGTTGACGATGCTCAGGAAGTCGAACGCTGTGGAGGCGCCCTTCGCACGTCGGCACTCTCTAGAAAACTTTTTCTGAAATGAATATTTTTACCACCACCACCACCACCACCACCACCCATCGCAGCGTTCCTCGTAATCACATCGTAGTGTTGAGCCCCGGGAATTATTAGTACCTGTTCGGACTTCACTCTCGTCCCCCAGGCCCAAGAAATATGCCCTAGGTGAGTGTGCAGCTGCTCGCAACTGAAATCAGATTGCACTAGAAATTATTCGACGATGAGCACAAATAAGAACGCTTAACCCAGATAAAGATGGCGGGGGGGGGCGTTGATGAAGCGGTTGAAACTTAGTCGTTTCGTTTGACACACACACACACACACACGCACACGCACACGCACACGCACACGCACACACGCACACACACACACATCCGCGCTTGCATCGGTGCGAAGCTCTGTTCGAGCCGCTAGATCGAAATGAGCCAACACAGGTGGTGATGTGACGTGACGTAACATCACCACGACGCGACGCCCATCACCATGACGTGACGTCAACAGATTATGAAGGTGTGTGAGTGGTGCAAACATAATATTAATGAGATGCATGTCATGTGAGAACTTGACTAAATGCAACATTCAAGGCGCCAATACATTTCGACGTGTCACGGTGCGCGTGCTCACCGGCGTTAATTTCGACGCTTCATGCCAGCGTTGCCACGCCGGGCGCCGCTTCTGCCATATAATCACAGGTGCGCACCGCACTGCGTTGTTTTGGGGCATGCGCGTTTCAGCGCGTCTGGCATCCCTCCGTGGCGAAAAGCGGGAAACGCAGTATTCTCTGAGTAACGCATCGGCGCGAAATGCGGCATCTTGCATTTCACGCTGTTGGCGTCGGGCCGCCCCGACGGACGCTGGTCACGCAGGTCACGCCTGGCGTCAGACTAAGTGCTCGCGTTTTGCTAACGTAGCGTCGCTGTGCCCAGCGTGCGCGCGCGTCAATGCTACATTGGAGTGTATTGTGCCGTTCATGATGCGCTCGCGGCTCTTTTGCTAGCTCCACTTATACTAAAGTTTGTGTTACGTGACCTCAATGTATGACAAAATATATGACTGGTGCAAACATCATAATCATGATACGCTTGTAATGGCTCATGAAGTGGTTTTGGACGTTAAACCCCACAAATCAATCAATTACGCTTGTCATGGAAGAACATGGCAACATACCATGCTCATAGCGTGCTCGTGGTCGTTTCGCTAAATTGACATATAACTTAAGTTTGGTATCACGTGACGTGAATGGATTACGAAGGTAAACGACACATCCAAACATGTTAATCATAGCACGTAAGTCATGTACGGCATCATTTACTTTCACCTCGTTATGTTTTACTAATAATAAAGCGACATATCAACCTTTCTCATTCCTGCTTCACATATCATCGATTCCCACTGAACGTGGGATCTGCCAACTTTTTCTTGTTGAACATTTACTAAGACCGCAGTGCTCAGCGTTTTCTTCAGTTCCTCAACTGACTGAGGAGCAAATTCAATGCTGTAAGCCATATTCCGCTGCTCAGTTCTTCATTCTCCAATTTCCAAACAATGCGCGCTTACGCGTCCATTATAAAAAAAAGAAGAAAGTCACAAACTTCACAAGCTTGGCAGCAGTGACGAAAAGAAAACTGCAATGTTTAACTACTAACCCGCAGCAAAAAAAATTACCCGCAGCTTCCCTCGGGGGAACACTGAGGAGGATGCGGAAGCATGTAATAGGTTAACGGGTGTTAAATTGCGACTTACTTGGGTCGATGGCTAAATTGGTTAACGTGGTTGTGAAATGGAGTGTTAAATGAGTGAACACGTACGACACGTATGCGAAAGGGCGGTGTTTTATTTATTGTGACGAACTTTGAGGACGATGGCTTTGTGGTCAGTAAAGTAAAGAGTGAGTGGATCGGGTTGCATCGGTTGGCCGGCGCTGGTCGAAGGGACGTCGATCATTCTGTTTGTGGATTCGTTGGCATTCATTTCACGGCGACTTCGGACGTCGACGCGCCGTACAAACCAACGGACGAGCGGCAACTGAGCGAGCGAGCGCCGACCTTGAGTATATATACAGCGCGACGGCGCATGCGCTGTCAGCTGTCGAATGTTCTCGAAGGAGAAGCGCGCGCGCGGCACAGATGGCGACGGCGCGACGGCGCATGCGCTGTCAGCTGTCGAATGTTCTCGAAGGAGAAGCGCGCGCGGCACAGATGGTGGGCGACGGCGCGACGGCGCATGCGCGCGCGTCAGCTGTCGAATGTTCGAGAAGCGGTGCGGACGGCGCGGACGGCGCACTACAAGGCGCGAGTATAAGATGCTTCCGCATCTAAAAGGCAGCAACCATTGGCCGATATCGAAGCGTCTTCATCGCCAGTGCCAAGAGAAAGCAGTCCACAACTGGCGTGGCCTTTTATGGGTGTCTCCCCTGCCCCGTGATGCTGCTGTGCCGCCGGAAACAGCTGACGCTGGTACCTCCTGGTTGCGATTTCTTGTGACCAGTTTATCACGCATGCGCGTGCGATTATCTGTGCTGATTTCAGTGCGAAGTTCAGCTGTGCAGAAGCAGCGATCAGCAGCAAAAAGGCAGCTATATGTAGGTGGTATCGAAGCGGTTTCGTCGCCACTGCCAAGTGAAAGAAGACCGTAGCAAACGTGACATTTTATGATGTCTCTCTTACCCGTGATGCAGCAATGCCACCGGAAACAGCGGATGGTAGCACCTCCTGGTCGAAGTTCCTTGTGGCCAGTTTATCACGTATGCACGTGCAAATAACTGCGCCGATTTCAGTGTGAAGTTCAGCTGTGCAAAAGCAGCAATGTGCAGCAAAAAGGCAGCAATATTACGCCCACAATATCTGTATCTGGAGTGCTTCAAGTCCGTGCTTTGTTACCAAACAACGCCTCCAAAAAACTTTACAGAACTTCTCCTCGTATTAGACTGCCCAGGATATTCTTGTTTCCCCAGAAAAGAGCCCACCCATCGCATTTACGAGAAAGAAAATGACCAAGTATTCGCTCCTCCTCGGTGGCTGGCCACTGACCTATGTACGGTCTCAACGATTTCTTGGAATAGTCATCGACAGAAGTCTTTCCTGGTCTCCTCAGGTGATAGAAGATTCGAGCTAGAATAGCTGCAGTATCACAAATCTTCAAATTGATGGAAGGAACACGATGTAGATGCCCGTGCCGATCAATGGTCCTGCTTGAGAAAGCGTATATTGAAGGAACCTTGCATCATTGCCTACCGGTGCTTCACCGTTTATCACCGACGAACAAGATAACTTTAGAGGCCGCATGAAACATTTGCCTACAAATCTGTCTAGGCCTTAAGAAGAGTTCATCAGGCTCGATAACTGTAGCGGAAGCAGGATGTCTTCCGCTAGATGTCATCAGCATTGAAGAAATATTGCGACTCATTTCCACCGTGTCATACGTGGGAAGGAGCATTTTCTGTACGGCATACATCTCACCCACAACAATTCTGAATTTCGCCAAGGTGTACAAATGCAGCAACTTACTGCTATTAGACAGCCGAAGAAGTTGATGCCTTCAAGATTTTCTGCGTGAACGCTTTCACCCTTTTGATATTAAACAGTGTGTCCCAGGAATAAATGAAGCGAAAAGACTTACTGCACAGACCGCATTGCTGCCGACAATTTTTTTCTACTTAGCTTAGCGTTACACTCAGCATTTTCATATTTATACTGCCGCATAGACCACTCAGGAGATCTCGTCATATGGCCTCTATGTTTCCTCTACAGAACAAAGCCTATCCTATCGGCTACAACGCAGGAGATCATCAACGACAGCAGAACTTCATGGAATTAAAGAAGCACACCTCTACATCCTGCGTCAAACGCCGAACCAATGGGTGATCTTTGCTACTCTAAGGGAGCTCTAGAAATACTATTCAGCCTCTTAGAGGAAACAAATTATCACCCGATATCATTTGATAGAGCATACTTACACCTTTTGGTTTTTATCGCGGGTCACGCTATGGCATTTCAATGGATACCGGCTTGTTGCGGTATACTGGCCAATGAAAAAGCAGGTGAAGCGGCCTGCAAAGGACTTCAAAAGCAAAATTAATAGTGAACCGATTTCACTAAATCAAATGCTTCCCAGCTGGCTAAAAGGCTTGCTTCCGAAGAAAAGAAGAGTCTATGAATCCTCCCGGCACATCATTATGCTTTCCTCCACTGTATCGACCCACATCTAACAACTAGACTCCCATCTCCAATCTCAAGACACCTGGAAATTCTCTAGCACCTTCTCTGCCTGAGCAGTGCGTATGGAAACAAATTACGGTATCGCTTCGGTCATGTAGACAGTTCATACTGCAATAACTGTGGCTTCATAGAAACTGTAAAACATTTATTGTTTGAATGCCGAGCGCGTGCCAGTGAGCGTGCTCTCTATGAACAGTGCATGCATCTGTTAACCCAGAGAACTTTGTCAGTTGATTGTGTTCTGGGCCCTTTCCCCAGCTTCATGCAACAGAGGCAAGCGATGAAACTTTTATTAGCGTTAGCGTAATTAGACAATATCGGTCAGCAAGACAAACTGTAGGGGCACTTTGAAACATGAAGTCGTGCTGTCAGCACTCATCCCCGCCAAGAGACAGAAAAATGTCTGTATTTTTACATTTCCTTTATTTTTTTTCCATTTAATTTCTTAATATTTTTTCTTTCTCTCTTCTTGCCTTTCAGTCCCCAATACCCTTCCCCACGCAGAGCAGCACGTCAGTGACATACACACGCCGGCTAAATTCTCTGCTTTTCAATAAAAAGCTCCCTATCGCAAAGAGTAGGTGGTATCGAAGCGTGTTCGTCGCCACTGCGAAGCGAATTTGAACTGATTGAGTAATATGGCATGTTCGAGCAACACTGGCACGCCGGTGTTATGAAGCACACTGAAGTGGTTGCACTAATGCCAAACATGTGACTGAAAGCAACATAATATTACCATCTGCTGTTTAGCGTCCCAAAACCACCATACCATTATGACACGTGGCATGTTGGAGGGCTCATGTAAGTCGGACTTGGTATGACATAGCATGACTGTATGGAGAAAATATTTGACTAGTCATAACATGACATTCATGAGATGTATGTCATAAATGTCATAATTTACATTTCAAGGTCCTTCAGCTCTTGTTGAGGTTTCGTTCACATGGTATGTTGCAAAACTGGTATTGTATCACATAATTGCATGGCGAACACAAGCGACAAAGCCTAACACTAAAATCAAAGCATGCGTGTCATGAAACATCATGACGACATGCCAAGATCATGATACTTGATTGATATGTGGGGTTTAGCGTCACAAACTACCATACTATTATGAGAGACGCCATAGAAAAGGGCTCCGGGAGTTTAGACCACCTGTAGTTTTTTACCGTGCACCAAAATTTAAGCACACAGGCCTACAACATTTCCGCCTCCATCGGAAATGCAGCCGTGGCAGCCGGGATTTGATCCTGCGACCTGCGGGTCAGCAGTCGTGTACCTTAGCCACTAGACCATCGCGGCGGGTAAGCCCATGATGCGCTCGCCGCCGTTTCGCTAGCGTCGCATATACCAAATTTGGTATTACGGTACGTGAATAAATGACAAAGGTATGTGACTGGTGTGATTATGATTATCATGAGATGCGTGTCATGTAACAACATAACTACTTCACACGCTCATGATGCGCTAGTGGCCGTTTCGCTTGCGTCCTATATAACAAATTTGGTATTACGGTACGTGAATCAATGACGAAGGTATGTGACTGGTGCAAACATGAAAATCATGAGATGCGTGTCATGTAACAACATGACTACAAGCAACGCTCATGATGCGCTCGCAGCCGTTTCGCTAGCGTCGCATACACCAAATTTGAAATTACGGTATACCTGAATTGATGACGCAGGTATGTTACTGGTGCAAACATTAATCATGAGATGCGTGTCATGTAAAAACATGATCACAGGCCATGCACATGATGCGTTACGGCCATTTCGCTAGCTTCACTTATACCGCATTTGGTATTACGGGACGTGATTGAATGACAAAGGCATGATACTGGCACAAACATGACAATACTAAGATGCGCGTCATGTAACAACATGACTACATGCCACAGTCAAGGCGCCAATATATTTTGACGTGACACGGTGCACGTGCTCACTGGCGTTCATTTCGACACGTCAGGCCGGCGTTGCGACTCCAAGCACCGGTCCTGCCTCATTCTCGCAGGCACGCGCTGCGCTGCGTTGCTTTGACGGATGCGCGTTTCAGCGCATCCACCGTCCCTTCGTCACGAAAAGAGGAAGACGCAGTGTTGTCTGGGTAACGCATAGGGCGAAATGCCGCATGTCGCATTTCGCCGTCACCCCCGGAAGCCGATTTCGCACCAGTTGCTCTCGCTCTGCGCCGACGGACGCTGGTCGTGCCGGTCGCGCCAGGCGTCAGACTATAGTGTGCTCACGTTTTGCTAACGTAGCATCGCTCTGCCCAGCGTGCACGCGCGTCAACGCTACATTAGAGTATATTGGGTCGTTTATAAGGCGCTCGCAACCGCTTTGCTAGCTCGACTACCAAATTCGGTGTTAAGTGACATCAGTGGATCACGAAAGTATATGACTGGTGCAAGCATGATAATCCTGACATGCGTGTCATGTAAGAACAAGACAACATACCACGCTCATAGTGTGCTCGGGATCGCTTCGCTAGCCCCACATGTACTAAATTTGCGTCACGTGACGTGAATTGATTACGAAGGTAAACGACATATGCAAACAGGATAATCATGCCACGGAAATTATGTACGGCATCATTTACGTTCACCTCGTAACGTTTCCTGATTTAAATGTGACATATCAACCTTTCTCATTCGTGCTTCGCATATCATCGATTCCTACTGTACGTGGGATGTGCCAATTTTTTTTCTTCCGAGGGGTGCTCAAATTCAGGCTTGTGTTTCTTTATGGTATAGAGGCAGGCAAATGCGGTTGTCGTAGCTCCACCAAGTGCCTGTTTGTACGCGTTCGAAATAAAGGAACGCTATAATGACTCTTTCGCGCTTAATAAAGGTATGATAAGCACATATAATGTAAATATGAGCTACGCATATTTGTTTTGAAGCTAACAAACCTTACATTCAGGGCTTTTTTACCAGGAAATGGCCGCCGCCCTTGGACGCTAGCAGTTAGACTTCATGACGCTAGCAGTTAAGTTCAAATCAATCGCTCTTTGCGATTGATTTGGAAAAGAATCTTTCAATTTCACTTAAATAAAAAAATCCTAGTTGTAGACAGTTCATTTACTATTGTGATCCACCAAATTTCAAACAAAAAGAATGGATTGAAATATCCAATATTTGAATATAATGTGAACATTGACGCATCGATGGCTTGAAGTTTCAAATACTTTCACGACAATAATTTTTGTTCGTGTAAAACGTGGAGTTAGTGTACTATGATACTTTCGAAAGATAGGCGCTTGGATACTTCACCGCTGATGAGCTGGCCCACATCACTTATTTCAGTCACAGTTCTATGAAATTTTCCTAGCAGTACCTGACGTGGATTCTTAAAAAAAACAAGTAAAATAACGTGCCAAAACAATGCATGATTTCTAGAAAAACCATCAATCGGTTACTTTGTAATTGCTTATTCCGTATCACGTCAATGAAAGTGGTTGTTAGAAGAGCGCGAGAACTGGTGTGTCCTTTTCATTTGTGTTTACTTTCATTGTTCTCGCAGGGAACGAGTGCATCAATATGCAGCCACATAACCCAAAGTGCACTGCAAGCATACATACTGCACAAATCTGACACAAGGAATCGACATGCGCATTGCACTGGCGCAAACGTCGAGCCGCTCAATTTTCTCCGGGGGGATCAGGTATAAACACAATGGGTGCATTTCACAACACCTGCTGACTGAAACCTCTGCGACTTCATGGTGGCTGCCCACACAAATGACGCAGTTGGTCACGGAGGAAACGGTGGTTTCACCTTGTAAACAAACACACACAGCGCGCGCATTAAGAGAATGAGTGATCCGTACAGGATAAATTCGTCGGCTAGACAACTGAAATGGTGAAAGCCTGGAATATTGCTGGAACTGACGTTTCTTAAAAGGCACCTAAATGTGTTCGTGAAATCTTCAACGGCTTTTCAAGCAGGAGCTGGGCTTGTCAAAGGAAGAGAACAATTCACTTACTGTCCTTACAAAAATAACTCTCTTTCCACAAAGATTGCCTCAAGGTACGTTCTCTAGACAGGGAAACGGGGAAAAGCTCTGTGGATCGTAAGATGAAAAAGTCACAACAACACCGCCTTGTTGGTCTCTTGTCACGTGTTTGATCGAATTCTGGGCTTTTTTACCAGCTTTCGGTACAATGATCCGAGTAGCCCGATTCCTAAGCTCCGCTATAGCCACGTCAATATACATGAACAACAGAAAAAAACGTGCGACGATACGCAACGTTAAGTTGCAGCAAACATTTATTTGCATTTTTGAGTAGTATTGGTATGTCTGCCACCATCACGTCACACTTGCGTGTTTTGTAGGATACCAAAACTAAAGCTCTCAAATGACTATGCACGTTACAGAATGACCTCATCACTTAGACAAGCAATTCCCGATGTGCGCGTTTATCAACATTTTTTTCGAAATAAACAGAGGGGTGGTTTGTTGACGCGCGTTACCGTGTACAGCTACTTGAAAAGCTTCTGTAGTAGACTTCGTCATCTACACCCCAATCCCAATGAAGATAAGTGTTTCAATGTCTATCATTCGAGACCTACATTTTCAAAGAAAGCCGGGGAAGGAGCCATCAGCCACCAGATAACTCTGTTACATTGATGTCGGTCTGGTCTTTCATGTTCAACACAGCTAATCGACTTCAGCCAAGATCTTTTTTCTCATTTGACCTTCGGGTGCAGATGGACTGGCAATATTCCTGGACTTTCAGAAAGCGTTTGATTCTGTGCCCCATGTTCTGCTGGTACATAAACGTTCATCCCTCTAATACTCCTGC
>WOVY01004457.1:0-75000 GCA_013436015.1 Rhipicephalus annulatus
TTTGAAATGGAAGCGCTGCTTTGTATATACGAAGAGAGATACCACGCGTAGCACTCAATGTGGTGGACTAGTGCACAGATGATATAGAAGTTCGTGCGATCAGGACGCAGATAAGAAATCGCAAATTCACCATTGCATCGATGTATGCGTCAACTTAGAGAAAAATTTCTATCGAAAAGTTTTAGCAGATCCATGTAACCGTTGATTTGTGGTATTTACAATGCGCATCACACGCCAGAGGGGGACAAGACTTCTGATGCACGTGGACGTTGTCTGGAAAATGCTATTGATAAGCTAGGCTTATGCATTGCGAATGATGGCAATGTAACAATCTTTAGGCCCCCAGCTTGTACAAGTAATATTGACTTGACTTTGCATTCAAGTGACGTTCAACTGACGTGTTGCACAGCTCTGGACAGAATAGGCAGTGATCGTTTCCCTGTATTTAATAATGTTGCTGGCTACCATTTGACGGAAGCTAAATCCTGCAAAATGACTGATAGGAACCGCTAGACATCTAGATTATCTGTCAGAGGATATGTTGCAGGATATGCTGGCGAGAGAAGTGGCTGCAACCACTATACTTAAGCTACCAGCACATTTTCCAGTCCCCGACTTAAAAATCCGTAATTTCTGTGTGGCTGGAAGAAGGGCAGGGAAAAGGCTTATGGGGAGAGGTGGCGAACTTGCTAGTAAGGCTCAGTTCAACAGACCTAATGCAGCAAATATGGCAACACAGCAACAATCTGCAGAGGAAACAATGGGCAACGTTTTGTCAGAGTTTTAGTGTATTTACTACCCTGTAAAGGATATGGCGAGTAGTAAATAGTGTCGGAGGCACGCTCTAGCCTTTTAGACCGTTTTATTGACCTCGCGTTATTCAAGGATACATCAATACTATCTCTAGCCGATGAATTTGCCGACGTTAATGTAATTGGAAGAGAAAGTGAACCACCTTACCGACTTCCGCCTCATTTACCATCTGCCATTGACGCGCCTTTCACGCTGCGGGAACTTCCATAATTTGTCTTCGTCGATGCTGTAGTCCTGGACCTGACAGAATTACAAATCAAATGATCTCAAATCTGCCGGCAGAAGTGAATAGCATGCTTCTGATGCGTTTCAACTATGTTTTGGAGTGAGGATACAATGCTCAAGCCTCAAGCCTGGACTATGGCCTGGGTCGTGCCAGTTCTGAAGCCAGGTAAAGTTAAGACAGAACTGGCCTCGTATAGTCCAGTATCACTGACTTTGTGCATAGCGGAGCTGATGGAGAAGATGGCCTGTGTTTGTCCGACATGGTGGATGTGCAATCACAAGGTCCTTCCAGCATGTATGACTGGGTTTCGGCAATGGTTGAGTGCACAGGACAACATCTTGGACTCGGTAGAGTCACATAGAACACAAACGAGCATACGGCTTCTCAACTCTGGCAATACTCCTGGACGTTTCAAAAGCGTACGACTACGTGTTCTAAGGTGCAATAATTTCTTTTCTTGCGTCTATCGGAATAACAGGGCATTTTTTACGCTTTGTTCAGGTGTTTCTTAGTGACCGCTCGATGCAGGCGAAGTTAGGGACAGTGCTCAGTAGCTCAAGGGAAATCACCAGAGGAGTGCCACAGGGCAGCGTCCTGTCTCCAATGTTGTTCAATTTGACCATGGCTGGTTTACCTAATGCTCTCAAGACTTTGAGCAAGGAAGTTCAAATATCAATTTATGCCGACGACATATGCATCTGGCTGTCTGGATATCCGTAAGCGATTGCAATTGATTGGCCAATGAGTTATACTTTCTGCACAAACCTATCTTGAATCTATTGGACTAACAATATCAGCTGAAAACTGTGATTCATGATCGATATGTGGGGTTTAACGTCCCAAAACCACCATATGATTATGAGAGACGCCGTAGTGGAGGGCTCCGGAAATTTCGACCACCTGGGGTTCTTTAACGTGCACCCAAATCTGAGCACACGGGCCCACAACATTTCCCGCCTCCATCGGAATGCAGCCGCCGCAGCCGGGATTCGAACCCGCGCCATGCGGGTCAGCAGCCGAGTACCTTAGCCACTAGATCACCGCGGCGGGGCACTGTTGATTCATGCTATTCCCAGGTATGCGAAGATGCGAAACAGGAGTGGAAATATCACTTCCTGATGCATCAATCAAGCAAGTCAAGTGCAGTAGATTCCTTGGAGTCACACTAGACACCAGAATGAATTGCCGACGGGCAGTACACAAGAGCATGTCAGCACTGTCACTCCGTGTAAACATACTTCCAGGGATGGCAGGAACAAGCTGGGGGAGCCACCATACAATATTGATAAAGTTACACGCGGCAGTAATTGTCAATCGTGTGCTTTTCCAATTGCCTGTGATCTCTCCGACTGAGTCACAGTACGAACGGCAGAAAAAACTTCCTCGTAAAGGCTTCGGAGTCGCTTTGTGAGTGCTAAAGTTTGAAGCGAGCATGAAGATGCTTCATGAAGCTCGTTTTCCACCGTTACGTCTTCTCGCCTCTCAACGACTGCTGAAACAGCTTTGCCGACTTAGCGAATCGAGCCCAAGGCGAGCACTACTCAGTCGCCTTCGGCGACGCACGCAATCGCGAGCTTTCGTGGCCCTCAACACCCTTTAACATCTTGGCATCGATTACTTCAACGAAGACAACTTCGACAAGACCCACCTTGGTCACATGAGGATGTCCACTGTCAGGAGACAATTCCATGGATTCACAGCAAGCTTTTCACATCCACAGTAGAGGTTGCGGTTTTTTGTACTTGAATATATCGAAGAAAAGTACGCCAATCATTTGAAAGTTTTACCGATGGATCGGTCGACATAGTGCGCGGAGCAAGCACTGCAGCGTTTATGATCCCGCCTATAAAGGCGTCCTGGGCAGCGCGAGTTGAGTGCATTGTTTCGTACACAGCATGTGAAAGCATGGGAATTCATGCAGCACTGAAAAAGTTTTGTTGGCAGCAATCAGTCGTGTTGTTTGGGGACCATAAGCCCGCTTTGCAGTGGCTAAAACGTGAATTGGTTTTGGATAGATGCACTCAAAGATCACTGCAAATCCTTAAATACCTGCATGGCATTGGTATAAACGTTACGTTTCAATGAATTCTATCACATGTGGGTAAAGCGGGTAATGAGACGGCTGAAAAATTTGCCCGGAGTGCTCTGGAGCTTACATCAACAAGGAAGGCTCCCAATGCCAATCAGCGTATCATACGAGAAGCTGTCAATAGGCATTTTCACTCGTTATGGTTGACGCTTCACCAGCCATATGAGACAAAAGGGCTATCAACTGAAAAAGCCTGCTTGCGTCATTGCATCCCAACGGGATCAGCGCGTACACCAGTACGGCTTCACAAGATAGACTCTCCGCGACATCCTTGTGCTCGAAGTGCAAGGAAAATGGTGATATAGAACACTATTTGCTTAATTGTCGTGAGCTTAAGAAGGAACGGCTGGTTTATTTGAGGAACTGCAACATTTAGGCTCACCATGTGTCAGCGTGACTGATATTGTATTTCCACGTGGTCACTCTATGTTCGGTAAAACAGGTGTCGCGACTTATTTTAAAATGTTTTCAATGCTACAGACCTCGCATGGGACTGGCGATTAGTGACAATTATGTTTGGGGTATGGTGCAGCGAGATAGAGTACCGGCACAATACTGCATGTGGAATAGCACAGAGGCCGCCATCTTATGCAGGTTTACGTCGCGCGATGGATTATTTTTATTTTAGGAGCCTGCTCGTGGTTAGTTAAATAAAAAAAGGACATTAACAGCAATTACCAAGAGGAACCGGGTGGGGCAATTACCTGCAAATTATGCAAAGCTACATCCGCCAGCTACCTACAACATCCTAACCTAACCTAACTTAACCGTTATCGAAGTTGAATGCGAGAGAGCACGGTATGCGTAGGTAATAAAGCCGTTTGGCTATGTGTTACTCGCTTTTTAGCGAACTTCGGTGACTTCGAGAGTATCTATCTATCGATATATATATATATATATATATATATATATATATATATATATATATATAATATATATATATATATATATATATATATATATATATATATATCCAGCCGCCTACGACTCTTAGCTCTCCTGGCCTTTTCAATAATGGTATCGATACCAAACTTCGTATAGCATACCATGACTGTATGAAGAATATATTTGACTAGTCGTAACATGAAAACTATGATATGTATGTCATTAACGTCATGATTTACATTTCATGGTCCCCCAACTTTTGCGGTGGTTTCGTTGAGATGGCATGCTGCAAAATTGGTATGGTACATGATTGCATGGCGAACACAAGCGATAGACCCTAACATGAAAATCAACATGCTTGTTATGTAACAACATCACTACGTTCCACACTCATGATGCGCTCGCAGCTGTTTCGGTAGCGTCACATATGCCGAATTCAGTATTACGGTACGTGAAGAGATTACGAAAGTATGTGACTGGTGCAAGCATGATAATCATGAGATGCGTGTCATGTTATAACATGCCTACACGCTATGCTCACGATGCGCTTGCGACCGTTTTCACTAGCTTCACATGTACCAAACTTGCTATTACGTCACGCCAATGGATGACGAAGGTACGTGATTGGTGCCAGCATGATAATCATTAGATGCGTCTCATGTGAGACCAGGACTACATGTCACAGTCAAGGCGGCAATACATTTTGACGTGACGCGGTGCGCGTGCTCGCCGGCGTTCACTTCGTCGCGTAGCCGCCTTTGCCACGCAAGGCACCGGTCTTGCCATATACTCGCCGGCGCGCGCCGCGCTTCGTTGCTTTGACGCATGCGCGTTTCAGTGCGTCCGGCGTCCCTCCACTGCAAAAGAGGGTGACGCAGTGTTGTCTGAGTAACGTATCGGCGCGAAATGCAGCATGACGCCGATGGACGCTGGTTGCGCCTGGCGTCAGAATATAAGTGCTCGCGTTTTGTTGACGTATCGTCGCTGTGCTCAGCGTGCGTGCGCCTCAGCGCTACGGTAATGTATATTTGGGCCCTTCATGATGCGCTCGCGGCCGTTTTCTAGCTCCACATATACCAAATTTGGTGTTACGTGGCGTGAATGAATGACGAGTTATATGAGTGGTGCAAACATGATAATCCTAACAAGCTTGCCATGTAAGAACATGACAGCATACCACGCTCATTGCGTGCTCGCGGCCGTTCGCTATAGCTCCACGTATACCAAATTTGTTATCACGTGATGTGGGCCGATGACGAAGGTAAACGACACATCCAACCAAGATAATCACGACACGAAAGTCATGTGCGGCAACATTTACCTCCACCTCGTTTAATTTGTGCTGATTTTAATTTGACAAGTTAATATTTCTCATGCGTGCTTCGCATATCATCGATTGCTACTGTACGTGGGATATGCCGCTTTTTTGCTGCCATCTTCGTTATGGTTATTTATTTTCTTTGTTTCCTAAATGTTTCCATAATTACCTTCTAATTGGTCATTCTGTGCGTCCATCCATCTGTCCGTGAGTCCTTGTGTCTGTCCGTCTATCCGTGCTCCCATCCATCCTTCTGTCCATCTAGTGAACACTCTATGTACCGCCACTTTGCATCTTTTTTTCATATATTTATCATTAGATGTACCGCCATCCAGCGAATATTCCAAAGACCAAACAATAGGTGGCTACCTTCTATTACTACTACGGCGATTACTGCTACATACATCACGTACGCACGACCCACGACATAACGAGCTTCGCCCCTGAAAAACGAGAAGCAAAAGTTTCGCAGTGAGGCGTGGAACCAACGACCTTGTGCCATTTGTATACACCATGCACCGCTTGCTTGCAGTCTTCAAAACTCAGCTACTTCACCCGCGTTTTTGTCATCACCCGTGAAATGGCATGACGGGTGCGCATTAGATGCACGCGCTCTTAAAATCGTTGTGCTGCGCCACTACAGCGCGCGCGCCTGCACATGGCGTGGTCAGAGTGCGTATCGTAGTGCTTCCGGATGTTCTCTAGGACGGTGGCTCACTTTGCGCACGCTTATCTCATGATTCGGGTGCGTGGTTCTCCTTGTGCCCACCACGGCAAGTATGATTTGAAGTTACAGTGGTTAAAGAGAAGACCGTGGTCACTTCTCCACTGCCACGGCAGCGTTACGAACAGTTAGCACTGCTTACATATGAAGGAGTAAAATAATGAGATTTTTAGCGCTCGTCCTGTGTATACTAGTGCATTCTTTCCGTGCGTTTCTTCTCTTTTGAGCAGGCGTGATTTAAGCGTTGAGCTGTGACAGTTATTTGTCCGTACTCGTCCTTCCTATAAATGCTAATTTCATGCTGTTTTCTGCTTGAGCTGTGCGCTGCAAATTTCTATAGCTGCTTACCGTTCTGCACCTGGCATTGCCATTTGCTACTGCAGCAGTTATTTCTTCGCACTTTTTTGCGGAACCATACACAATGTTTGCTCAAGTACATCTGCGAGGACAGCTGTTCACTTTCGTCTTATATAGATTGTTAAAGGGGATTAACCACATTTTTTATTTTCATTATAATAATGTCAGTCTCATATGAAGACCATAGCAGGTGGGTATACCATTAAAAATAAAGCCTAATTTCATTAGAAACGACTGAAAACAAATAGACGCATTTTCGTTTGTCAAAATACAACAGACTGAAATACACAGAAAGTAGATTCAGAACACTGAATTGTGAATAAAATATGTTAACAAAACTGTGCTGAAACAAACGGAAATATGGCACTGAAAAACGATCGCATTTACGATCGCCATAGAAGAGCAAAGTGTCTGTTCCCTCTGAAAAATCTTCTCTGTTTCAGCTGAAATGAATGTCGCCTTCGCACACGCCACGCTGTGCGCGATTCGCTATATGAGGCCCCAGAACTCTGCGCTATTTTCGGTTTCAAGCATCAAGCAGACTCTTAGTGGCTTCACGGCATCCTAAGATCCGGTTGAAAGAAGTGAGGTTGATGTAAATGCTTGTATTTATTGATTTTCACAACTTTTTACAAACAAAGAAAGTTAGATACCTCTGTAAAGAACTTCTCTTTGCTTATAGGCCTTTTTCTTATGCCTAGTTTTGTGAATTTTATATCAGGTAAAGCGCGATATGTAATGGACGTATGTTCGTAGCTCTTGCCTCCGCTCCTTCTCGCCCCCTGCTCAGCGATATTAGAAGATAACTGAGGCGTGGCAACTGGGCGTGGCAACCAGGCAACTACGAGAAAAATAAACACTGCAAGCCATGGCGGCCAGAGAGCAGAAGCCGCATGCAGTGAGCTACGTCGTACAAGTCAACCATGCAGTCGTTGAAGATGGATTTATCGGGTAACACATGTTTTTTGCGGCTCCGTGGTGTGTAAACCTGGGCATTTCAAGCTCTGCGAAGGTTTTTCAGCGTTTTCTGAAGGCAACGAGTAAGCACAAGAATTTGGACCCATTATTTGAGCAGTAATTGATTTTGCATGAGTACGTATGAATTAACCCACTTCTCTGCACAATTCACTGAACTCTCAGAAGTGCAGCGTCGCTTGACTAATTGAAGAAGACGGTGCCAAGCTCCGGCCGGAAAAAAATGCGTTTATTAAAATGCTCGAAGTCGAGTTGGCGAGACTACTTAGGTTTATTTTCTTTTACTTTCATCGTGTAGTTAGAATGAAGTCAAGTACTGAATTTTAGGTGGCTTACTGCTCATGAAATTTTTGTAGAAGTGGTTTGAAAATTTCTTAGTCGTTACTTGTAATAGTGCCACTCAAGTACTCGTGATGGACTGAATTCTTTCAAAATTTTTACAGTCAATGTCGTGGAGCCAACGTTTGGGCAAGTGAGCTTTTCTTCGTCAAGGCAACGCTGTTGCCCTGACGAAGACAAGTCACTTAGCCGAAACGCTGTTGCCAGCGAGGTTCTTTCTCAAAAACTTCCGATTGCTTCAAGTCTCTTCGTGCCTCTTATACTCAGTCTCGTTTGGTACACAAGTTCTGTAAGAAAGCTATGCCCGTCATCATAACAAACGTGTTTGAGTTAAAAACAATGTGTCTACTCGCGATTGTCGATAATTATTGCATTGGTTCGCATATTCTGCGTTCAACGTTTGCTCATTATGTCCGTATGTCAGTTGTAAGTTAAAGCTGCTTTTATAGATGGACGCCTTTACACTACGTGTATGTCCGTTTTTATTCAAAAGGGGCAATAAAAACCTCCCTTTATTTGTGCCGATCGAGCTTGGACTTACTGAGAGATCAGTCAGCTTAACATTCGCCGTTTCAGAAAACACAAACAAAATCAAAATTACAAAAAAGGATTGGAAAATTTTACAAATGGCCGCATCATCCGAGCGGCCAGTGGCCCTGCACGAACGCATTCCGCTTGCATGCGAAGTGGGAAAGGAGGGCTTCCACGGCAACCCGCTTGCTTTCGATTTTTCGTCTTTTCCCTCTATTTCTAACGTCTCAGGTGATGTCATGAAAGACATTTTCTGTTCCTGATTTATTATAGAACGCCTGGCAACCACCAGTGAGGAAATTGCAGCTGCTGCTGCCTAAAGCGAATACATAGGAGGTATAGGGAGTTCCACAGCCTGGCTATACCTCACCACAGCGATTCGCACCACGGCTGCCATGAAATTGTGAAAACATTGCCTAAATGTGGCCAACTTCTTGCACCAAGGATTGTATAAGTATCTAGAAGACCAGCGCATGTGAGAAAAGTACTTTTACGTTTCGATTTAAATGGTGAAATGCAAACATCTTTCGGCTAAACGGCCAACATGTGCGCTACAAAAACATAATTCGGGACGTTTCGACATTAACCGCAGGCCAAGGATGTAGTGTCTCGCTGCTGAAAAAAAATGACAATCACTAAGTGTCTTGAATATTTTTTTTTGAAACTAATAAAGTTCCAGCAATGAAGGTCAGTATACAGAATAACGAGGGTCTTCAAAATGGAAGTTGCTGGCATTCAAGCATACATCATGATAGTTTTTCATAGCAATTTTTTTTCCTTGATGACTAATTCAGTGTCTCAGTCCGTACTTATGCCTAAGAAATTATACGAGCATTTCTTGGAATACCCAGATAGCCTAACTGATGGACGAGGTGGCACATTTGGAAGATTGCATCAAACAACAAGAATAAAGAAAAGGCATCACAAAGTGCTCACTAACTACTGCCGCTAGTGAGTGCTTCTGTTGCCGCCTGTGCCTCTTGTCAACCAGTTTCCAGAGCTCACTTGAAATATCAGATACCAAATTTATGAAGTCGAGGAGTACAGGCGGCCTCATGGTGTGGCACTCCCGCTTCACATTCGCATTAATTTATGATTCAAAGCCGGATTCTGCAATGGCTGAACCACAAAATAACACCATGACTGTTACCGCTGTGTCCCACCAAAAATTAAAAAAAAACTGTTTTTGAGTGCGCAAGGCTTACTTGACTGGCTCGTGATAAACGGGTATTTTATATATATGTCTTGATCCCCACCATGGATCTTTACGCCTGCTTAGGACGCTGCGCCATTTTTATATGCGAAGCATTTCTTAGCAAAATTTAGTGACTTTGCACGTATCTATCTATCTATCTATCTATCTATCTATCTACCTACCTATCTATCTATCTATCTATCCGCCTACGAATTCTAGCTCACCTGGCCGTTTCGATAATAGTATCGATACCAAACTTGGTATGGCATAACAGAATTCTATAGAGAACATATTTCATTACTAATAGCAAGAAAATAATCATATGAATGTCATGAATGTCATGGTTTACATTTCATTGTCTTGCAGCTCTTGCGGTGGTTTCGTATACATAGCATGTTGCAGAACTGGTATGGTATAACATGATTGAATGGCGAACACAAGCGATAGACCCTAACATGATAATCACGACATGCATGTCTTGTAACATGGCTGCATGCCACACTCAAGATGCGTTCGCGACTATTTCGCTAGATTCACATTTGCCAAATTTCGTATTACGGGACGTCAATGGATGACGAAGGTATGTGACTCGTGCAAACATGATTATCATGAGATGCGTGTTGTGTGAGAACATGTCTACATGCCACAGTCAAGGCGCCAGTACATTTCGAAAAGACACAGTGCGCGTGCTCACCGGCGCTCATTTCGTAGGGTCACGCCGTCGTTGCCAAGCCAGGCGCCGTTCCTGCCATATACTCGCAGGTGCGCGCCCCACTGCGTTGCTTTGACGCATGCGTGTTTCAGCCCGTGCGGCATCCTTCCGTCACGAAAGGGGAAACGCAGTGTTATCTGGGTAACGCATTGGTGCGAAATGCGGCATGTGTATTTTGTGCCGGTTGCCGTCGGACGCTGGTCGCGCCAGTCGCGTCTGACCTATAGAGTGCTCGCGCTTTGCTAACGTAGCGTCGTTATGCCCAGCGTGCGCACGCGCCAACGCTACACAGGAGTATAAAGGGTGTAGCTAGCAAGGACGACGAGACAGCTTGATGGCCAGAACAAGAAGTGATATCGGTTTATTCAGTCACTGATTATATGGGCGCACGATAGCGTGCCGTGAGTATCTGCGCAGGTCCGATGCGCAGTCGAGATGCAAATAGCCTTGCCGGATACAAAGGGGAGACCCACTCAAGTTTGCCCGCCGGCGCCAGTGCTTGCCATTCCCTGCCAGAAAAAGCGCACACTGGTAGCCTGTAACGACCCTTCCACTCCCTTTGGCTCCCACACATTTTCGAAGCGCGCGCTGCACGTGAAATGCCCCTAGTTTCGCGATGGCACCCCAACAGAAAGGGGGGAACAATTGCTGCGTCGACAACTGTCACAATAGCCAAGCAAACACGAAGGAGCCGACTTCATTAGTAAAATTCTTCCGATTCCCGAACAGATGGTACGAAAAAAGGCAGACGACAGGAATGGATTAAAGCAGTGCGCCGAAAAAAGTAAACATTTTTTTTTCATCAAACTTAGCACGCGCACAATGCATTCAACATAACGGGTGTTAATTCCTGCGTAACCGTTCCTCTAATCTATTGAGTTACTGGGAGATGCACGTCCCCATCTTAAAAGTATAAATTAACATAGTACTTTCAACTTGTGTCTTTAGAGAAGTGTTAAAAAATTGCAAAAAAGTAGGTTTACGCTGCTACTATTATTTGATATTGTTGGGGACGTAGTAGTTGAATCTGTGTACATATGTGGTATCGGTGATGTGTGGTTATATATTTTTTATATCTATGCAGCACCGATGAAAGTGTGTAGTTGCCAAAAGCTTTGACAATTATTTGTAGCTGACATTTTGTGAGAAACTGCAAAAATAACCCAAGTCCCCACTGCTGAGGATCGGTTTGTGCAGCTGTCGACTTCACAAGCGTTAATGTGTAGGCACACGGCCACTGCGTGCTTACACTGGCCGCGCACACCAGCGATGCAAGTATACATTTGCCGCTGCAGATGCGAAGCTTCCGCTTGGGTGGGCACGACCACGACAACTACGAAAAAAAAGAAAAAAATGCCTTAGCCATTGTCACGCGTCCATTGGCAGATACAGTGAACTACTTATTACTGAGTGTGCAGGTGCAATGCAGCCCATACTACACGTGTAAAGAGGTTTAATGGGCGAACCAAACGGGCAGGTGGGAGATCGGAGATAGCGACAGGACGAGGAAGATGGAGGAGCTCGAGCGCCGATCTCGTGGTGCCTTACACTGCGATGATGCTTGCTGTTCCCTTTTGTTGTCACCATTCCTTCATTATAATTGCCCCCGTCGAGAAAGATCAAGCCATCCTGGCGATCTAACAAGTGGGAACGAGCGGGTCGAAGTACGGCTTCAAGCGGTCCACGTGAACAATATCGTGTCCACGCCGACGATGGTCACCGGGTGGCGTAAGCGGTTCAATGGCGTAATTGACGGGCGATGTGCGCTCTACCACGCGGTATGGGCCATGGTAATTTGAAAGTAGCTTGGTAGACAAACCAGGTGCACAGGGTGGTACACACAGCCATACAAGGGTTCCAGGGGCGATCTTGGCGGCAGGAGGGTGGTCGTCATCGCGGGCCTTTTTCTGGCGTTGCTGGTCAGCCGTAGTGAACTGCTTCGCTAGTTGGCGGCATTCTTCGGCGTGACGGGCTGCTTCAGACACGGTCGTGCACTCAGATACATCTGGTGCGTATGGCAGCAAAGTGTCAATTGTGTGCGATGGTTGACGTCCGTATAGAAGGTAGAATGGAGAAAAGCCGGTGGTGACTTGGGTAGCGGTGTTGTACTCGTAGGTCGCAAACGGAAGAACCAGGTCCCAGTTCGTTTGGTCAGATGCCACATGCGTCGCGAGCATGTCACCCAGGGTCCGATTAAACCGCTCAGTCAGGCCATTCGTCTAGGGTGGTAAGCAGTACTCATCCGGTGTACAATATGGCACTGACGGAGAAGTGCTTGGATTACGTCGGATAGAAATACACGGCCCCGGTCACTGAGAAGCTTGCGAGGTGGGCCGTGACGCAATACAAACCGATGGAGGATGAAAGATGCGACGTCCTGAGCGGTCGCCGTAGGAAGAGCAGCGGTTTCGGCGTACTGTGTCAGATGATCTACAGCAACGATAGCCCACCGGTTACCTGCTGAGGTCAATGACAGTGGTCCATAAAGGTCGATTTCGACGAGATCGAATGGGCGGTCAGGGCACGCAAGCGGCTGTAGTGGAGCTGCTCCTGCATTCGGTGGCTGTTTTCGTCGCTGACACTCGTGGCA
Source organism: Rhipicephalus annulatus (assembly GCA_013436015.1). Classification (NCBI taxonomy): domain Eukaryota; kingdom Metazoa; phylum Arthropoda; class Arachnida; order Ixodida; family Ixodidae; genus Rhipicephalus; species Rhipicephalus annulatus. Next base: position 12,755 of record WOVY01004457.1, read on the forward strand.
GCCGTGAACAAACTGTCGAACAAAAGTAAACATCCCACGCCAGTAGTACCGCTTCCTTAAACGCTCGTAGGTCTTGAAGACACCGGCGTGAGCGCATGTACGGGTCGGAGTGAAATGATGCACAGATTATAGAGCGCAGCTTTCGGGGAATAACGAACAGCCACTTCCTGCCGTCTGGTGAGTAATTGCGCCGGTACAAGAGGCCCCCTCGAATGGTGAAGTGCGAAGTCTGGCGTCGCATTGCTCGAGAGGTGGGAAGTGTCGGTACCCCAGATAAGACGTCCAGAAGCGAAGTTATCCATGGATCGTCGCGCTGTGCAGAGGTCATTGTGTCGATGTCAAGAGCGGACAGCGCGTGTTCCATAGAAGATATAGAGGCAGCCTCAGTCGACAGTGGTGATCGCGAGAGCGCATCAGCATCGGCATGTTGGCGGCCGGAACGGTACACGACGCGGATGTCATACTCTTTTGAAGTCGCAGAGCCCAACGAGCAAGGCGACCTGATGGATCCTTCAGCGACGACAACCAACGTAAGGCATGATGGTCTGTAACTACAGCAAAGGTGCGGCCGTATAAGCTATGGGCGAAATTTCACAATTGCCTAAAGTATGGCTAAGCACTCTTTTTCGGTAACACTGTAGTTTACCTCAGCCTTGTTGAGCGTTCTGCTGGCGTAGGCGACGACATACTCAGGGCATCCAGGCTTGCGTTGAGCGAGAACTGCACCGAGACCGACACCGCTGGCGTCTGTATGGACTTCAGTTGCAGCCGTGGGATCATAGTGGCGCAATATAGGCGGTGATAGTCAGGAGATGGCGAAGAGTGGTAAATGCGTGATCACATTCGGAAGACCATGATGAGATGTCATTGGCACTGCTTAAAAGCTGGGTCAAAGGGGCAATTATGGAGGCAAAGTTGCGCACAAACCGACGAAAGTAGGAGCACAATCCTACGAAGCTGCGTAACTGTTTTATAGTCGTTGGTTTGGGGAATTCAGCAACAGCGCGTAGTTTAGCCGGGTCGGGAAGAACACCATCTTTTGATACGACGTGACCGAGAATGGTGAGCGTCCGAGCAGTGAAGTGGCATTTCTTGAGATTCAGTTGGAGCTGCGCATTCTTCAGACACGTGAGGACATGTTTCAGGCGTACAAGGTGTGTTGCGAAATTGGGTGCAAAGACGACGATATCGTCGAGGTAGCAGAGGCATATGTTCCATTTCAAACCCCGCAGAAACCGAGTCCATCATGCGCTCGAATGTGGCCGGCGCATTGCAGAGGCCAAGGGGCATGACATTGAACTCATATAGCCCGTCCGGTGTCACGAATGCTGTTTTTCGACGATCACCATCTGCTAAGGGCACCTGCCAATACCCCGAACGCAAATCTAACGACGAAAAAAAACTCGGCACCTTGTAAGCAATCAAGGGCGTCATCAATCCTGGGCAAAGGGTATACGTCTTTGCGAGCGATCTTATTTAAGCGCCTGTAATTAACGCAGAAGCGAATTGTACCATCCTTCTTAACAAGAACGACAGGTGATGCCCATGGACTTTGGGAAGGTCGGATAACGTCGCCCTTGAGCATATCGTCAACGTGTTCGGTGATAATCTGACGTTCCGTGGCGGAAACTCGGTATGGTCGCTGTCGTACTGGGGCGTTGGAACCTGTGTCGATGCAGTGGAAAAAACTGGGAGTTCGGCCAAGGGTAGGTTGAGCAACGTCAAAGGATTCACGAAACTGGTAGAGCAGCTGAAGGAGCTCAGAGCGTTCAGATGGCGATAGTCCGTCGGCAATCGATGAATCGAAAAGCTCGCAAGGTGGTATATTGGAAGAGTTGAGGGCACTGATGGCGTCGTAGTCACCGGAACAATCTGGCGGCATGGTAAAAATTTGTTCTTTATCAATGACATGCACCTGTCCAAGAGATTCACCTTGAAACAGTTCAACGGGATACGGAAGCGGATTGATGAGGCAAAGAGCACTGTTTCCTTCAGAAATAGAGAGGGTTGAATAAGGCAGAAGAAGTGATTTTCGACTAAGGAAGAGGCTTGATGGCTCAAAGAATGCAGCTTCGTTCCTAATGCCGTCACAGAACACGGGGAGCAACACAGCTGCTGTCGGAGGAATTTCAGTGCCTTCTTTGACGACGAGTTTGTGTACGGCGGGCTGAATGCGGCTGGTTGGTTGGTCATAAAAAGGGAAAAGTTCAAGCTCCGATCTTGCACAATCAATAACGGCATGGTTACGCGATAAAAAATCCCATCCAAGTATGATGTCGTGTGAGCATGACGACAGGACAATAAACTCAACAGTGTAGTGGTCCTTAGCGATCATCAGTCGGACAGTACAGGCAGCTACAGGTTGAACCGGGTCCCCATTCGCTGTTTGCAAGGACATCATATTAAGAGGCGTCGTCACTTTTCGGAGCTTGCGGCAAAGTTTAGCGTCTATCACGGAAACGGCAGCACCAGTATCCACTAGAGCATATGCTGGAGTACCTTCTACAAAAACTTCGACAATATTCGACGGCAATGTCTGAGGACTTGAGCATTTTGACAGTGCAGTTCTTGCCTCCTGAACTGCGGCGGTTAGTTTCTCTCATGTTCAGGAGCTGGCCGACGACGCATGGGTGACAGGGAGCGACGACGGGGTGAAGGTGAGCGACCAGACATAGTACGCGGACATTCCCGTGAAGACGAGCTTGACTGAGGGTCAAAATTTTCCAGACGGGATGGAGAAAGGTCCATGAAGCTGTTCTGTGTCCGGGCGTCTATCCTGGCACGCGACGACGGAAGTAACAGGCGATATGGCCAGGGCCGCCGCACGCAAAACAGATGGGCCGGTTATCGCGCGTTCTCCAAGTATTGGCGACGAGGGGACCAGTCCATGCGTCAGACGGGTGAGTCGAGGCTGTGGTGGCAATGGGAGGAACCCAGGCGGTGGACGGCTGAGGCGGGGCTGAGGTATACGGCAGTCCCTGAACGACGGGGGGTGGTGTCGCTGCTGCCGCTTTAGTGCCTCAGCGTAAGTAAGAGGCGCGATGACGGGGGGCTACTGCTAGGGCACCGGCATAGCCTCGGAAATCTGCTCCTGGACCACATGTCGGAGTATGGGAGCCAATGGTTGTGGGTGTCGCAGTGGCTGTTGGTGCGAGAGCTCCTGGCGTTGAGCAAAAGGCAGCAGAGAAAGCTGCCGAGCCACTTCCTCTCGCACGAAGTCTTTCATTTGTGCGAGAAGGTTTGTCTGGTCAGTCATAGCGTCGAGTGCGGTCACTGGTTGGATTGTCTGGAATGAGCGTCGCGTCTGAGCTCGTTACCTCCGAAATTCATCACAGCTTTGGCACAAAGTCACTACTTCTGCCACAGTGCTAGGAGACTTCGCGAGAAGCATCTGGAAAACGTCATCGTCGACACCCTTCATAATGTGCTGTATCTTCGCACTCTCGCTCATGGAAGCATCGACGCGCCGGCAGAGATCGATCACATCTTCTATATATGATGTGAAAGTTTCACCTGGCTCCTGTGCCCATGTGCGCAGACGTTGTTCGGCGCGTAGCTTCCGTAAAGCAGGACGACCAAAAACGGCACATATTGCCTCCTTGAAGGCGTACCAATTCGCGAACTCGGTTTCGTGGTTCGTATACCACAGCTTTGCCACGTCGGTGAGATAAAAATTGACAGTGCCTAACTTAGCAGCGTCATCCCACCTGTTGGGTCCACTGACTTTCTCGTATGACGACAGCCAGTCCTCGACGTCCTGGTCTTCGGTGCCGGCAAAGATCGGGGGGTCTCGCTGATGAACCGGGCCGGGGCAAGTAGCGGCCGCGAGAGGTATTGTTTGTTGGGCAGCGTCAACTTGCATGGTCGACGGTAGGGTGCGGGATCGGAGTTCCAGGTTGTAGGCGATGTGGTTACCCAGCACGATCCACCAAATGTAAAGAGGTTTATTGGGCGAACCAAACGGGCAGGTGGGAGATTGGATATAGCGACAGGACGAGGAAGATGGAGGAGCTCGAGTGCCGATCTCGTGGTGCCTTACACTGCGATGATGCTTGCTGTTCCCTTTTGTTGTCATCATTCCTTCATTATACACGGCACATTTTCGATAGTGACCAGGATAAAATGCCTTTATAGCAATGTGCTTATCCCCCGCAGATTAGACACACACAAAAAAAGTTTATCTGAAAGCTGGGCGCTTATCATGATGGTACGCACGCTGTTCGTGAACTCGAAGTACCCGCGATGAGAACGGTGATAATGCAAGGAAGGACACGCAAGATGTTAATTTTAGGGGTGAAGCTCCTTATGGCGTTGGCTTGTGCGTCCCTCGTAGTACGTAACCCCCAGTGGCACATGCCCGAAATAGGTATAACAATTGACCTCCAAGGTGGTGCCGGTGAGAGATTTCTTCTGTGCGTTGTTTAACATTTAAAAAATAGTACACAATGTACATGCCAATGGCTGCTAATGGGGAATGAGAGACAGGAGCATTCGGCTTTTAGTCAAACTCGCACGCTGCGATCCTCATTAGCAGCCATTGGCATGTACACTGAGCACTATCGGACAAGAAAGGGTTGCTACATTATAATCGCTGGGTGTAACCTCCTTAGTTTTAGAAAGGTTTGGCGAGCGTTGAGCCGCAGGGCCATGAATACAATGAACTAGTAGATGCCATGAATGAATTCGAGGTGGTTAAAGGGGGGAAGCAGATACGAAGCGCAAGCCGTAAGAAATTAAAAGCTGAATCCTCCTGTCTCTCATTTCACATTAGCAGCCACTGGCATGTACATTGAGCACTATCTGACAGGAAAAGGTTGCTACGTTATACTCGCTGGGCGTAACCTCCTTGGTTTTAGAAGGGTTTAGCGAGCATTGGGCCGCAGTGCCATCAATACAGTGAACTAGTATATACCATGAACTCAAGGTGGTTGAAGGTGAGAAGTAGTCCCGAAGCGCAAGCCGTAAGAAGGTGTGCGTGTGCCACCCCTCGTTTAGTCCTTGGAATGTCCACTGAATAGCGGTGCTTCTATATGGGGAATATATGATAAAAATATGCGAGATGGTGGGACTTGAAGTGTTGAATAGATGGAGGAATGGACACAAAGACAGATGCATGGATGGACGCAAGAACGGACGCAGGGGCGGATGCATGAACGAACGCAGGGACGGACGCACGAACAGACGCATGGACGGTCACACAGACGGACGCATGGACAGACGAATGCTTCGCCCCCACCCTCCATCTTTCACTCCGTAAATATGCTGCCACTTTTTTGTTGTGGGTCAGAAAGAAGCCCCAAATAGGCCATTTATTTTTGAAGTGCTGTGTATATACCGCACGATAACTTTGATGGGTGCTAGTAAATTAAGGTATCCCAGCTAATAGCAGTTGCGGTGCAAGAAAATCTTAACCTAAAGCACGAAAAGTGGTCTTACTCATGCATTCAGTAATAAACGTAGTGCATAGTACACACAGCAAACCAAACAAAACAGATATATATATATATATATATATATATATATAGATATATATATATATATATATATATATATGTGTGTGTGTGTGTGTGTGTGACGTATGAAGTGATGGTTCGTAGAAGCTGAGAAGGAAGAAGTGAGATTAGAATAAACATGGGATATGAGCCAGGCCACGTCACCCACTCATCATAGCGTCACACAAGTCGACAGGATGGAAACCTGCCTGCCCCTTCATCAGTCAATCATCATCGACGCAGTTCCCCAGAAGACGCCCTGACCGTACATTGACTACCGAATCATCGCCTAAGAGGGCAACGACCAGCACCATGACAGAACCATCGGCTCACCTCGACATCCCCAAGTACACCGGATCAGCGGACGATGGACCCGTACAGGACCGGTTCAACCTGTTCGAACTCCACGCTACCGCTGCATCTTGGTCGGAACGGGAGATGGTTACGAACTTCAGCGACTACGTCACGGGTGAGGCATTTAAATTTTACCTTATTCACAAATTCGAGAACGACTAGTCATGGCAAAAAATCAAAGAGGAGATGATTACCCGTTTTAATGACTATGACCAAGACTTACTCATTGCCAACCATCAAGAGACAACTGCACACTATGGTCAATTTCCTAAGCAGTCCTCAAGCATTCGAAAGTCCAGGGCGAATCGACAAGTGCCTCAAGACGAAGTGGCACAAGTGTTTACTTACAGAAGGCCATGCATACATTGGGAAAAACCCAACCGTCAAGCACGTCTCCCTTGTACACGAAAGTCGACATTTTCGAAGCCATCGCTTCAGCATATGACACGAGACGTTGCTGAACCACCTGATGCCCTGCACTCTTTGTATCGCATACGTGGTCCACCACCTGGGTTTTCGTCAGGCGGTTCTTCAAGCGCTCCTAACGCTCACCACTTACCTTATAAGGACGCTGTATTCATGGCAGATGACCTGGTGCATCGGAAAAATACTCTGCCAAGCCATTCTTCTTCCGTACGGTTTCATGTATCACCGTCCGGTGCACACACCCCCGAGAGTCCAAACAAAACAGAAGGCTCGAACGCATCGAACGTCGCACGCTACCAGGCGCAAGAACTACTCGCAGTGAACAGCGAAGAAAAAGCCCCTGAAGAGCTTGGTGTCATTTCTACGGCACCGCAGACTTGCCAAAATCTGCAGTTCAAACCCAGTAATGCCATGTCACCTGTGGTGCCCACATGCAGAGCCCACCAATTCATGAATCGAACAAATTCAGAAGTGCATGATACATCAAACCTCGCACACAGTTGTCTTTCGTAAGCGCCCGTAATGAACCCCGTCACCAAATCTTCTGAAGAGCATGCTAGCAATGATGACGCATTGCCAACTATGCCAGACAAGAAAGACACCAGTTCAACATTCATCAGCTGTCTACAGGACGCGTCAAACACCGAAGGAAATGAATGCCCCATTCCGGAAAGGGCGCCACTACAGCCATCTCTAGAGCAGCCTCAGGAAAGCAAGCAAAGCCAAGTTCATAAACTCATGCTACAACGAGATAGGCTGCAACGAGGGCATCGACGAACGCAAAATTCAACGGAAGCGCACTCACCAATAAAGGAACATTGGAAAATAAGATCTCTAAACCAAGGACCAATTCAAGATGTCAGACACTTTCGCACAAAGAAAAGTCACCAGGGACACTCCCTGCCTCAGCTATTACACCGCCTGCACCACCACAGAAAACGCCGAGAAAGACGTGGAAGCTTTGCTTGCACACCACAAGCACTCAGGCACTTTATCACAGTCTGTCAAAAAGCACGAAAGCAAGAAGCACCGGGATTGCACCATTCACGACGAAAAATACAACCCCGACAACATCCAAGCTGCCAATGCAACAATGCGTTCCAACCTTGCTCAGTCCCCAGAACAGTTCAAGCAGTATTGTCAGTGGTCATGTGTAGCCCAATCTGTCCGGAACGCAACAGTCAAGCTCGTCCACCAGAGTCGTCATAAAAATCACCAGACTGCTCCCTCGGCCTTGAAAATTTAGTGAGACTGTGGAACTCCGTCGGGACGTGAAACTGCAAATTCGGCCTTTATTTTGTTTATTTTGTTTTCAATTGTTGTAGTTTGTAACCGGTGCCAGCTTTCGGAAGGAGGGGGAATCGTGTGACGTATGAAGTGATGGTTGGTAGAAGCTGAGAAGGAAGAAGTGAGATTAGAATAAACATGGGGTATGAGCCAGGCCACGTCACCCATTCATCATAGCGTCACATTATATATATATATATATATATATATATATATATATATATATATGAGATCTAACAGACAGTAATGCCAAGGAATGTACAGGGGAAGTTATTATAACCAATGGAATGTAAATAAGAAGAAAGAAAAGTGGATGAAAAAATAGTCAGCCGTGGGCAGGAATCCAACCTACGACCTTCGAATAACGCGTTCGATGCTCTAACCACCAAGCTACCAAAGCGGCCTTCCCTCCATCCACTTTTTGGGGTTTATATGTGAATTTAGAAGTAGGAGTGACAGTCAGCGCCATCTATAAGCCAAATGTCGAGTGTGAAAACACTCTTACGCGCATGTTTGGCGTCACGTAGCACGTGAACTTATTATGAGCGGGCAGCTGATTAATTGTCCCTCTTATATGAGCTGCCCTCTTATATGAGCTTATTATGAGCTGCCCGCTCATAATAAGTTCACGTGCTACTGTCTGATCAATACGTACTGCGACATGCGTGTTTTTAATATGTAAAGCTAACGAGCCATACAGTACACGTTATTATTTGATGTGGCCATTAGGATGTGGCCACATCAAATAATTAGGATGTGGCATTAGGATGTGATGTGATGTGGCCATTATAAGCCTCCATGCTTATATGGTGGTCCCGTTTCCTCGTGGCAGTAATATGTCGATCTGTTAAGGTGCTGCTGAAGGCTCTTCTTTTGTTCTTGGAAATACATCTCCTTCTTAGCTGACGTAGGGTTTTGATCTTGAATAGAGATACCAGTTTGTTATTGCCATTTACGTCTGACCATTCTGGTCACTAGAAGCTTATCTTAAAAGGGAACTGAAACCCCTTTTTGAGTAACCTTGGAATTTTTTTTACTGGGAAAGCGTATGGACTCACACATTCAACGCCGCAAAATTTTAAGAATCCGTCCAGTACGAGAGTAGTTACAAAGATTCGTCACACGCACAATCGCATTCTCTCTTCTCTCGTCCAGACGAAAGCGCTAGAAACTAAGCAGGGAGCGATAGGTGGGGCAAACAAAAAACGTCACGCACGTCTCGTGACCTTGAGCACTTTTTTCCTTTAATACGCAACTTTTGAGTGCGATTACGCGTGGACAGTCATGGCCTTTCGCGGCGATATCTGTAACAACTGAGTGGGCCATGTTCAAATTGCTTATAGATGGGTAATGTACATGTGATTTTTTAGCGTTTCTGTCATTTGTCGACACAATAGGAAGCAGTTTTCCAGTGGAGTTTGATAATTTATTCTGAATTCCAGGCCGCGTGCTGTGCTACAACATTCGCCTCGCGTGTTGACAGCAGCCTCTTCTACCGATCGGCAGCGTTTTCTGGCCATGCTCAAAAAGTGTTTCAGGGCCCCTTTGTTAGGTTTGCGAACATTGAAGCATTTAGACGTTTCCTTGAAGTACTGCATTTTTTCGCGGTACACCAATTAGAAGTTTAGCTTATATGTACAAAGAGTTGATAACGCCAACTTTTTCCCTTGTCACGCTCTAATATAAAAGAAGTAACCAGATTTCCTAATTCAACATTAGATTCATTCGGGAAATGCTATCATGAAAGATCATTTGAGCAAACGGAAGAAATATATTTCTTGAATCCTTTAAAACCGAATTTCAGACAAACGTAGTAATCAATATTTCGTAGTGGAATTCATTAGCAATCTGACGTACACGAAAAAACAACCAAGCTTCATAAACACAAAGACATCCCATCCTAGGTTTATTTTATTTAATTGCCCATAGGCATGTCAACTGGCACACTACAATCAATCCCCAACTATTGCCTTCAGTATAGATGACATATCAGTGATTAGACAAATTATGTGATTGCGGCTGAAACTGTGCAATATTGCTGATGAGCGCAGCTTATCTTTAAACGCCATCCTATGCAGCTTCGGTGAGTAAGCGTGAAAACATTGATCCTAGGAACGTAAAAAACGTGCATGTGGTGGCATGACGCTGCTCAAATGCCCTCTGTGACCAATACAGAATGTTAGATATGTCAATTGTCAGTTACGTGACAGAGTAGGAGAAAAAATCGGAGCCTTTCTACTAGTACAAACATACAATCCAGGGAAGTCCGCGGCGGTTGCTTCACGTCATTTTGCTGGTGATTCGAGCTTCCGTATATTGTGTCGCCTCTTTGGTTCCCGCTCTGCCTCCTCCAAGTGAACCACACAGGAATGGCAATACATGTGCTCTCTTTGAGCGCTAGCTGGTGAGGACGATCTTTACATAACTACTGAGAAAATCAGCTAAAGACTGTACATCAGTATTAGGAATATAAAAATAGATGTTTCTGCACATTATTAAGTGATAAAAATGACTCTAAACGTATCCTGCCTTTTGGTTTTCAGATTAGGGCGCCTGCTTGGTCGGTTGCACAAGTGAATTGCAGTTTTACATAATATCATCTTCGTTTATTAGGCGCTACTGTTGGGCACGTTACATCTGCGGGAACAACATTTGGCATATCCCACGCACCTTAGAAATCGATGTTATGCGAAGCATCAGGATGGAAAGTACCTATGTGTGTGTGTGTGTGTGTGTTTTTTTTCCTTAGGCGAATGGCTGTGTAGTGGAGCTAAAGATATGAACAAATGCATGCACTAACATACGTCAAAAAGACACATGTTTTATATAAACAGTTGTTTACAGTTGTGTAACGATGCCAACAGCAATACAGATATTAGCAACACCATAAGTGGTGAGCGGATATGATTTGCTGGTGGTCACGAGGATGATAGACATTTAAATGTTATAATCCCCTGACGTGAGCCGTCAAACTTTTTCCTTCATAGTTAAGCAGGCATTCGCCAATGGTGCTACGTAAACAGACACTTATACATAAATGAACTTCCGTGATGGCGCCTTACTACAATTGACGATAACCCCACGTGACGGCTGTATCAATACATCCATCCGTTCGTCGATCCATGGATGGATGGATGGATGGACGGACGGACGGACGGACGGACGGACGGACGGACGGATGGATGGACGGATGGATGGATGGATGGATGGACGGACGGATGGACGGATGGATGGATGGATGGATGGATCGACGAATGGATGGATCGACAAATGGATGGATCGACGAATGGATGGATCGACGAATGGATGGATCGACGAATGGATGGATCGACGAATGGATGGATGGATGGATGGATGGATGGATGGATGTATGGATGGATGGATGGATGGATGGATGGATGGATGGATGGATGGATGGATGGATGGATGGATGGATGGATGGATGGATGGATGGATGGATGGATGGATGGATCGATGGATGGATGGATGGATCGACGAATGGATGGATGGATCGACGAATGGATGGATGGATGGATGGATGGATGGATGGATGGATGGATCGACGAATGGATGGATGGATCGACGAATGGATGGATGGATGGATGGATGGATGGATGGATGGATCGACGAATGGATGGATGGATGGATGAATATTATCTTGCTTGAACTTCTGATCTCATGCACAAGAACGCATTGCCGAACGTCAGACCAGGAACCATGACCCTTTCTATATTCCTCTCACAACATCATGCCTATTCTAACTCCACAGTGCCCTGTTTTTCATTACCGCTGCATTCCTGTTACCTTAATTCGTCACGTATATTTCATGTTTGCTTAGGTACTCGTCCCAATTGCTTATCGATACGCCCAGATACTTGTATTTATCTGTTATCTCTAGCGTGATCTGTATTCTAAGCCCACTACCTTCAATGTCATTAATTATGACTGCTGATCTTTCCTTACTGAATCTTAAATCTAACCCATCTCCCTCCTTACCACAGATGTCCATCAATCTCTGCAAATCTTCCTTGTTGTCGGCCATTAGCACTATATTATCTACGTACATCAATGCTGGTAGTGCCTGTTAAATGAGTTTTCCTTGTTTGACGAAAGAAAGGTTGAAGCCCAGTCCACTTCCCTCTAATTTGGCCTCTAATCCGTGTAGGTACACCATGATTAATAAGGGTGACAGGGCACACCCCTGCCTAAGCCCCCGTTTGACCTCTGCAGGCTTTGATACCTATTTTTCCCACTTTATAACTACCTTATTACCTTTATAGATATCCTTTAAAAGATTAGTGACTACATGTTGCACGCCTAGTGTGTCCAGTATTCCCCACAATTCCTCCTGAACCACGTTATCGTACGCTCCCTTGATATCCAAAAATGCTAGCAACAGGGGCCTGCGTTCCTTTTCTGCAATTTCGATGCACTGCGTCAGTGAGAACAGATTGTCTTCAAACCTGCTGTGTATCCAAAACCCATTCTGCAGTTCCCCCAGCACCCCCTTATCCTCTATTCATGCCTACAGTGTTTCCTTTATAATCTACATCGCCAGCCTGTAGACCATTGATGTCACTGTTATAGCACCGTAGTTGTTTATGTCAGCTTTGTCCCCCTTTCCTTTATAGATCATGCTCATTCTGCTAAGTTTCCATCCATCGGGAACTTCACCATCGATTATTAGTTTGCTCACTGCCTCTCTCAAAGCCTGCTTAGACTTCGGACCTAATGTCTTTATCAGCATAATTGGAAGGCCATGTGGGCCTGTTGATGTACTACTAGGAAATCTTTTCTCAGCCCTTTCCCACTCTCGTTGTGAAAATGAAGCCATTGCGCCACTTGATTCATCCTTGTCTATTGGGGTGCATAAAGCACTTCTTTGTTGAAATTTTTCTGTCACCCTTGTTCTTATATATTCAATAGCTTCGTCCCCTTCTATCCTAGCACCTTGGGCTGTAGTCATAAACCTCTACTCTAGGCTCGTCTCATTTCTTAGGGAGTTTAGATGGTTCCAAAAATTTGAAGCTGCCTTTCTATCTTTCGTATGTACTTCTGCCAGCCACTGAGCTCCCTTTCTTCTAATCTTTTCATTGATCAGAAGGGATGCATCCCTTCTACAGCTTAGAAAAGTTTTCCATTTTCTTTCAACATGATTTGTCCGTTCACTCCACTGCTTAGCATGTTTGTGTTCCCTAGAGGCTTCCTGACGTTTTGCTATGGCTCTCTTAACTCCCTCATTCCACCAACTTTTGGGTTTGTATCTAGTTTTCTAAGGTGACTTGTCACGTGTCTTAGCAAGCTCTAGCTCAAACATTCTAATTGGATTCGTGTATGTCTACACTGTTTTATTGTCCTCCGTGATCATTTTCTCAATTTATTTAGTGGCTATTTCAATTTGCCTTTCTGGATAGAAATTTTCCTGTAGTTGCTTATCTTGTCTCCTTCTTAATTTCACTGCTCTTCCAAACTTTGGCTTGATACGTTGTGATCACTACCCAGACTTCTAGAGCCACCTTCATCTATGTTCATTCCCCTGAGCTTATCATACATCCTATGCGAAATCAGTGCATAATTTATCGTCGACTGCAGCCTTCCTACCTCCCATGTTATTTGCCCTTCACACTTCTCGGTACTGTTGCAAATGATCAAATCAAGCCTTTCACACATATCCATGATCATTTTGCCTGTCGGGTCAGTATACCCATCTGTATCTTCTATATGCGCATTCATATCTCCTTATATAATTATCTCGCACTCTCCTCCTAACTCCTGAATGTCCTTTGATATACACTCTACCATTGCCTGATTATCCTATCTGGCCTTTGCTCCCGTCCACAAGTACACGAAACCAAGGAGTGTCATTTGACCTGCCACTTTCCCTTTTAGCTATAAATGTTCCTTGCACTCCTGCTTGACCCTTTGCCAGTCTGTATTTTTATGAATGAATGCCCCAATACCACCCCCTTTCTGCTGCCTTCTGTTCTATTACAATATTCCCACGTGTAGTCCGGATTGTTCGGAGATTGTTCCATGTCCCTGAGGTGTGTTTCTATAAAACCGTATACCATCAGCCTCTCTTCCCTTAGCTGTTCTTTATCTCTTCCCACTTCTGCCGGTTCCTACCACCCTGCATGTTAATATACCCTATGTCTGAATTGGCTCGGCGCTAGTGGCTATGTCGCTTTTTGCCCCGGACTCTACCTATCTTATAATGGTGCCACTTTGGAATCGTATCTGTTCATACCACCTGTCAAAGGGTCTCCCTGGTTGTTTTCCTCGTTACTAGCTATCCTGCACCCCGAAGGGCCCTCTTGCCCCCCCCCTAAGAAAAGCTACTGCGCGTCCTGCAAGTCGCCAACCCACCTCATGACCTAGCCGCCCAACGAAGTGAAGTCTGTCTCGTTGAAAACCACCCCACCTCTGCACCTCCCTGTTTATTTCCACCACCTCAAAGCCTTTCTCTTGACTCATCCGCTATATCTCTTCGTTTGCGTTCGCAACCGCTCTTTTCAGGTTGCTATTACGCACCGGTACCTCCAGTATCATGCATATCAGTACCTGTACCTGAGAAGAAGTGGCGCGCATGGCATCGACATCTTTCGCCAGTGTGGTTGCTAGTCCTGCTGTATCTTCATTTAAGACATCGTTTAAACCGCCTGAAATTATTACGAGGTTTCGTCTATCAGCTGTAGTTTTGAGTTTTGCGGTCGCTTGCCTCATGACTGCTTCCAGCTTGCGTCCTGGGAATGCTCCTACTGCAACCCTCTTGTCACCTCTTACCCTCTATTTGATGGCTTCTGTGCATCGATTTAAATTCGTGTCCCCGGCGATTATCACATGCTGTGAATTTTCAGCTGGAGCGTCCTGCACCTGGAGGCTACTTGCACCTGTGACGCCGGCTGCTTTGTCCCCTCCCCGCCCCACCACTACTTCGCTGAAGCTGGGCCTTGCGACAATTGAACCGGCTGAACCTGTTTTTTCCAAACTTGCTTTCTCTTTCTTCTCCGCCATTCTGGTTGCCGGTTCCCTACTGTTCTCTCCGTAGGCCGCTCCTCTGTTCACCTTGGCTAGTGCTTCCTCGTTGGACTTCAGCCTTTCTCCCATTGCCCTCGTTTTCTCTTGCTCTGCGCCAACGCAGTCTCAAGCTCGGCGATTCTCATCAGCAGTTCACTCTTGGCAACCATCAATTTCTCCATTTTTCCTCGACCTCACATTGCCTACACTTCACGTCAGCCTTTTCTCCATCCGCTTCTACACTCGGGTCCACTTTCACACCCACTTCACATCCTGAACACTTTCCAGTTTTTTTAACCATGTCTTTTTGACACCAATTGTCCCTATACTCGATAATTACTAAACTCGAGTCCTGCCCTGCGAAAAAAGAAAGTCTTAGCTCTACTACGAAAATTTGCGTGTTCAATGTACGCGCACCTCCCCCACGGGGTGGGAAAAGGAAAAAAAAAACAAAAAAAATTCAAACACACACACACACCCACTAACTAATAAATACCTGGTGACTGGCCCCCGAAAAAGCCGCACCATAAAATAAGTGCTACGAAGATTTCAACTGCTGCCTTAGAATTATAAATACAAGCTCAAAATGCAAAAACACCTATCTGCGCCGTCGATCGGGAGCGCTCAAAAAACACGCCCATCCACCGTGACCGTCCGTACCGAACAGCATTCCCCATATAAACGCACCGCCATCCAGCACACATTCCGAGGACTTAACGAGAGGTGGCACACGCCCACTTTCTTGCGGCTTGCGCTTCGGGTCTACTCCCCACCTTCAACCACCTTGAGTTCATGGTATATACTAGTTCACTGTATTCATGACACTGCGGCCCAACGCTCGCTAAACCTTTCTGAGGCCAAGGAGGTTACGACCAGCGAGTATAACCTAGCAACCCATCTTGTCAGATAGTGCTCATTGTACATGCAAATGGCTGCTAATTGGAAATGAGAGGAGAATTCGGCTTTTACTTTCTAACGGCTTGCGCTTCGTATCTACTTCCCACCTTTACTCACCTCGAGTTCATGGTATATACTACTTCATTGTATTCATGGTATTGTGGCTCAACTCTCGCTAAACCTTTCTAAAACTAAGGAGGTTACACCCGCCGAGTATAACGTAGCAACCCTTTCTTGTCAGATAGTGCTTAATGTACATGCCAATGGCTTAATGGGGAGTGAGAGAGAGGAGTATTCGGCTTTTAGTTAACGCACACGCCGCGAACTTTTTATTGTTCAGCAATGCACAGGAGAAATCTCCCACCGGCACCACCTTGCAGGTCAAAATATAACACTTGTTACACACTACGACTACGACTACGAGGGGCGAACGGGTGCCGCTTTAAGAAGATTCGCCTCTAAAATTAGCACGACCTCAACAAAAAATCATGCTACCTTGGGTTCCGGGCCACTGTGGGAACCCGGGAAACGAGGCTGCTAACCAGACAGCCCGAGAGAACATAGACCAGCCAGTGGTGCGGTCTCGAGAACCCAATTCGAATGACCTGGCGCTCAGCTATGAAGACCAGCTCAGCTGGCATCGAGCACAAAGAAGGCTTTATCCGCCTCCAGATGAAGCATTAACCCGGGCCCAAGCGACTACACTGCGAAGGGCTCAGACTCATTGTATACTGAGCCCGAGGAAGCTGGCCGCAATAGTGAAAGATGAAAAGCTACACAAGTGTAATAACTGTGGCCTAGCACGGGTAGGACAAGACCACGTATTATGGGGTTGCCCCAACAACCATCCACCCGAGCAGTTCCTGCAGCCATCTCCCTCACTGGAAGCCTGAAAAAGGTCCTTAAAGAGCCAAAGTGTTTTCAATTATTATTATTTATTATTATTATTTAATTTGGATACACAGATACACAAGGACACAGAGGAAAGCGGTAAAGTGCAAGCTGGCAACTGCCACCTGGAGGGGCACAACGCCTGGTCACTCTTTCGGGAGGAGGGAGGAAACAGAGGAAGCAAAGATTAGAGGGGAGAAAGCGGAAATAAGATGAAGTAATGGAAAAAATGACGAAAACTTCGACGTGTAAAAGTAAAAAAAACATAAATAAAATAATAAAACAAGAAAAAAGAACGTCTATAAACGTGTGGCCAGGTCCGTTTGGTTCATAAATGTACGGAGAGCTTGGTGGGCCAGGTCAAATCGGCAAGCACTACCACTCGGAAAGAGGTAGCCGACTAGAGTTGAGCACTTAAGCCCTAGGAATTTATATTCCTTAATCAACAAAGACCGCTGCTTAGAAAATGTGGGACAGTGCACTGCGAGATGCTGAAGCGTTTCGCAGGAGCCACAAGCTGTGCATAATAGGCTGTCTACACTTCCTTGACGGTTCTATTGTTCATGCACCAGCACAGAGCCCACTCTTCGTTTGTACAAACTGCGCTCGGGAACTACGAGGCAAGCCACGGCCACGAATACGGGGAGGGAACTATCCGTTCGCCATATGCTAGTCTGGGTGCTGCTTTAGGAGGTGTCGACGTATAAGCAGACGAGCGTTGTCCATCCTACACAGCATTCCCGGGCAGTCACTGCCATCATGGTTGCGTGACGAAGCAAGGCGATCCGCTTCTTCAGTGACCGCAATACCCACGGGCGAAGGTACCCACTTTGCAGCAAGGCACACACCACGTGACAGAATATTGCTAATGAATTTCATGATTCTGCTCAGTTTCCAATGCTTTGCTTAAACGAGACGGTGGTGGCACCTAGCCGTCGCCTTTCATTCTACGCCTTATCACCTCTGAGACGGGTGTGCGCGCCCGTCTCAGAGCCACGCGCTCTGTTTTGCTAGAAAACTGCCAGATGTTGCTCATGTCTCACGTGTGATGTGACTTGATGCATTTGTTCGCCTCCACTGCATGCTTGAGGCACTCTAACTCAGGGCCTCCAGAATACTTTTCACCGATTTTCTTGCGCAGAACATCAAATAAATGTTTTGTGCACTCTCTGCACACACAGTACTGTCGTCTTTCGACGACATTTGCATATTACATGAAGATACGGGGCCAGTTTTATTTTATTTATTTTTTTCTTTTATAACGATTCTGTTATACCTCATATTAAGTGGATATGCGATTGGAAACCGAATTTTGTCATTGCATGCTAGGCTGCTGCACTATTTCTAAGTAGGTGGTTCTGTAGCACTTTTAGGGGCGAAGCTCCTTAAAGCGGCATCCATTCGTCCCTCGTAGTTGTAGTCGTAGTGTGTAACCAGTGTTACATTTTGACCTGCAAGGTGGTGCCGGTGGGAGATTTCTCCTGTGCTTTGTTGAACAATAAAAAGTTCACGGAGTGCTCGTTACCGAAGGTTCCTGTCTCACATTCCCCATTAGCAGCCATTTGCATGTACATTGAGCACTATCTGACAGGAAAAGGTTGCTACGTTATACTCGCTGGGCATAACCTCCTTGGTTTTAGAAAGGTTTAGCGAGCGTTGGGCCGCAGTGCCATGAATACAGTGAACTAGTATATACGATGAACTCTAGGTGGTTAAAGATGTGAAGTAGACCAGAAGCGCAAGCCGTAAAAAAGTGTGCGTGTGCCACCTCTCGTTCAGTCCTTGAATTTCCGCTGGATGGCGGTGCTTCTATATGGGGAATATGCGATGAAAAGATGCGATATGGTGGTACTTGGAGTGTTGAATAGATGGACGAACGGACACACAGACAGATGCATGGAGGGTCGCGTGAACGGACGCAGGGGCGGATGCATGGACGAACGCAGGGACGGACGCACGAACAGACGCACGCACGGACGGGCGGATCGACGCATGTACGGTGACACAGGCGGATGCATGGAAGGACGGCAGTAATAACTAATGGACGTACGAATGCTTCGCCCCACTCTCCATCATTCGCTCCATGGATATGGGGCCGTTTTTTTAGCACTGTGGAATACCATTGTCAACTTCACACGACTTGTAGTTCGTCTCACCTTTTTCTTAACTGTTTTAAACTCTAATATGCATGCCTTACCACAAAATTCATTCATGATCCTAAATCAGTGCACTGTGCTTTCATCGATTTATAAATATTCACACGCTTTCTCTTAATTTATTACATATTCTCTGCCATCAAAAATATATTGGGAAACCCTGCTTCGCCTTTAAGAGCTGATTGTGATAGTTATATCCTGTTCCTAGCGCGTATTTCAACCGCTTAGTGTATACTTTTTATGGCAAGATGTTACCCGCGAACTTTAAATTGTGGACTACTATAATGTAATCGATGAAGTTGAAAGCGGCTTGTGTCAGTGAAGCTTTTACATTTTCCGGCATTCCTCTAAGCAGCGTAACCGACCTCACGGCTAGTCCCCTCTTTTGGGAGTAATAAGGTTTTTTGATCATTCCGTTTATGGGTAGCATGCTCTAAAGTACGAAGAGTAATTATGCGTGTGAATTGTTTTCGGACTTGTTACATGCCCACTTCGTGGTCCTAATGCTATACCCGCCATTACCTGTGTGCCTTTTGTATTGGGTAGTCACCTTTAAACCATCAAGTTGTTATGATGTTCACGTGTTCTGGGCACTCCATTGCAGTTCACGCTTGTACCACGCAATATTACTGCGATAATACATGTTGTATTGGGAAGCCTATTTACAGGAAGCGATATTTGTAAAGAATTAACGTTATTTTTACTCCAAGCAGATGAATTCAGATGCGTGGCTTTGGGGTAGAACACCTGCTTACCATGCAAACAGCTGTGTTCGATTCTCACTTGGGCCCGGAAATTTAAATATTTAAGTTATTTTCATGTTTCTCGGTTTCTCAGTCACGGACAAGATGATTTCTCACTTACAACTGCGTCGACACCCACAGAGACGCCGACACCAATGGCGAACCCGGAACTTTTGCCAAACGAGCACCTTAATGCAATCGCGTTAAAATGTTAACATAGAGATGAGCTACGTGGCGTGCAGTAATTAGGATCCTTTTTTTTTCTTTTTACATGGCAGAAATATGTTCACTGCTGCATAAAGTTTTCCAGTCACTTGGTAGACATTGGGATGGTATTGAAACGTCGGAGACAATGAGTAAAATTATTACAGTTATGCTCTTTTTTTCCTTATGTAAAGGTCGGAATATTGAATCCTACAGAACGTATACAGCCCTCATATGTTGTCACATATGATGATGGAAGTGCCGTGGCCCACGACATTGTACCTCTTGCAAAAAGCCGTTTTAATTACCCATACGAAGGTCCGTATTCTTTTTCTTTTTTCATGATACTCATTGTCAGGCAGTTTGATGTAAGCGCCAAAGTTACAAGAACTGATGTCTAGACATAATCAAGGATGTTTTGCCTTTATACGAAATGTCCTGAATTATGGCTGAGATTAAGAGCCTCTGCAGCTCTATTATGGCTAATCACACGAGTGTCTTCACCTAAGAAGTTTATTACCTCATGAATCAATTGCCGAATTGTTTATAGAAATTGTTATGTAAGAGTGTAGCAGTAGCAATGGTGGTTAGTTGATGTCATGACGCTAATTGCTGTAGCCCAACAGAGAGCACGCTGCAGTTTCCGTGGAGAATAATGAGGATAGCAGAATAAGTGGAGTTTATTGCTGTTCCTCGTACGAGCCGAGACAAATAGATTTGTCACATGCTTCAGCACTTTCTCGCTCCATTTGAACCAACGAGTGCGTAGAAAGCTACACGGGGAGGGGGGGGTATGACAGTGTGGCGAGAAGCTATATCCGTTCCTAGAGGTGCGTCATGGTTTTAAGAGTTTATTTCTTTTTTTTGCTCGTACGCACGGCTTACGTTCAGTGTGAACGCGACTCAATGCCGGGGCATGTCGCGGCATTCCGATGGCAGTGGCGGGAAACATGCCTCTGACGATGCTCATATCCGGTAATGACCATGCACTGTTGTTCTATGACGCAGACATCTTGTTTGATGGAATTAATATTCGAGAGGAGAGAAAGAGTAATTCTTAGTGTATTTTCAGAATTGGTTGTAAATCCAGGGCCTCGTGCAGTGATACGTTATTTGGTTCACAGTTTCTCATGGAGCTCAACTACCGGTCTACAACGTTTTCTGAGCGCGTTCAATAAGTGTTGCAGGGCCAGCTTGAATAAAATTGAAAGAACAAAGTGATGAACATTCTGTCATCACTTCGGGCCTTCATCTTCCCATTTATTTATATCTTGTTTGAGATTAAATTAGAAGAACAATTTCATGACTTATCACACTGATTATTGACATCACTCGTCTCATCTTGTAAGTAAAATGTGGAGGCTTAAGGAAATGCAGTCGTTCTGGGAGAGCTAATAATCATAAGAGGACTCTGAAACACGTTGCCAAGTAACAATAAAAGACGTTATTTCGGGAGTTTATCCTTCTGTAGTGACAAATACGGGCACTGCTGTAGCAATGGCGAAGACATCGTTTGTTGTAGCTGAGGCTCGTGCTCTTTCTGCTGAAACGACTGACTGCTGTCTCGTTGCTGGCCGGCACATGTAATAGGTATTCTTACATTTGGTGGAGGTGCTCGTTTCTTCAACGTAGAACTGCATTTTCTAACTCAACCGGAACGCCCCAACATCAATATTCGGTGATTTTCACCACGACTGATGACCAAGACGCTGAAGACTCTCTGTCCCAGTACGAAATCGTAAGCGCTCACAGTAAGTGCGATGACACAGAAAAGCTCAGTTACTTTCATTTCTGCCTCATGGGTGTGGCACAGCTGTGGTTTAACAGCCAAAAAGCTGAAATTCTCTTTTGGTCAACCTTTAAGACATGCTTTGCGGAAGGCTTCGGCCGCCCCGCTGTTCGCAAGCTCCATGTCGAACATCGTTTCCGCGGCCGTTCGCAGCGTTCTGGCGAGACCTTTATCACGTATATTGAGGATGTTCTGAACCTCTGCCGTCGTATCAATCCCGACATATCCAACACTGGAAAAAATATAGCACATCCTGAAAGATATCGAGGAGCAAGCCTTTCACGTGCTTGTTGCGAAAAACCCTCAAACTGTCGCCCAGCTGATTCAGCATTGTCAAAACTTACGAAGACGTGAGGAGAGAGCGCGTTTCTACGTGACTTCCAAACCTCGACACGACCAGCACATCTGCGTTAACCATTGGCGCTGTTTCCTCCGAACGATCCACGTTAATGCAGCAAATCGAGCAGTTTGTCTAAGAAGTGGCACGCTAATTGTCTCTTGTGCCCCACGTTCCGACCAGTGCACATACGCTGGCCCCAATGCTTATCAAGGCAATAGAAGAGCGAGTTTCTGACGCTCTGCCTTGCACATGCCATTCTTCGCCCATCTCCGCATCTCTGACTCACTTAGGCCGCAAGACGATTGTTGCTGTCGCTACCACCCGTCACGGATCCTGCTCGACAGCCTCGTCCCCTATACGCAGCGAGTCCACCTATCCGTCCGCACCCACCGCTGTTTCGCCACCCCGCACATGCAGCCCTAAACTAACCCTTGGTGTACCCCAGACAACAGGCCAATCTGCTACTACTGCCATCTCCCGCGGCCATGTAGCACGCTACAGCCGTCATCGTGATCACAACCCGAGCGCTGGTGAGGCGACTTACGGCTCCTATTATCCGGAGACATCACAATTGTCTTCGTTCCCCTCCGCGTCAGATCAGTCACCGCCACGTCGCCGCGGCTTCGGAAGGGGTCGGTCGCCCTTACGACGGCACCATTCTATTTCTCCTATGCTTCCTCGATCACCACCCGCCGAGGCGGAAAACTGACCATCGCAGTTTCCGAGGCAAGCGCTGCGCACACATCGACAGCTTCAAGGCTTCCATTTTTACCTGCTAATAAAATAGTCGAGCATATTGATGGGGTACCTGCGCAAGCGCTCGTTGATACTGGTGCTGCCATGTTCATGTTTAGTGGTGAACCGTGGCACAAGTTGAAGAAGCTTATGCTGCAGCTTTCCGACGTCTCTCTCCGCACGGCACCTGGGCATCGCATCCAACCTTCTTTGGCGGGTACACCTCGACTGCTCATCCAGAATAATTTGTATGTAGTTGAATACGGTGTGTTTCCCCATGTTCACGCGACATCATCTTGGGCTGGGACTTCCTTTTCGCTCACCATGCCGTCATTCACAGTGCGTGTGTCGAAATAGTGTTGTCGACGATGTGTGAACTGCTTTTGTGTGAAGTGCCAGCGTCTGATAGACCCTCTTTCCAGCCGTTATCATCACGAGTCATTGTCGCCGCGGACACTCACATCCCTCCTCTATCCCGTGTTTTTATGTCACTCTCCTGCGACGATGTGGCCTCTGTCACCGCCCTCTTTATCCCCTCCGATGCCTTCGGCTTTCGCAAAAGCTTCCTTCTCCCGTTTGCAGTTGTCACCATAGAAAGCTCACGTGGCTCCATTTATGTAACGAACTCACTCCCTTACCCAGCCATATTAGTTCATGGTGAAGTCATTGGTCACCTTGAGTAAATTGACTCTGTTTCGTCCAGTCGCCTACCTTATGACTTTCCATCATCTCACGTAAGCACGATTACTCCTCATACCACTCCCACTTCATCTCCAGAAATTTGTTTTGCGTTGATTGACCCTGAACTTCCCGCTGCTCAGCGTACCCAACTCCTGGCTCTACTCAATCACTTCAAGATGTCATCTGACCACAGCCAACGTTCTTTGGGTCGCACGTCTGCCATCGTTCACCACGTTGACACCGGTAGCCATGCACCTTTGCGCCAGCGCCCATATCAAACTTCTCACGCTGAGCGCCGTGTCATTGATGATCAGGTGAACTATATGCTTTGACGTGATGTAATACAACCTTCAAACAGCCATTGGGGCTCTCTGGTTGTACTGGTAAAAAAGAAAGATTGCAGCATAAGATTCTGCGTTCATTACCAGCATCCTAATAGGATCACGCAAAAGGACGTTTATCCGCTGCCCAAAATTGACGATGCCGTCGATTGTCGGCAAGAAGCAGGGTTCTTTTCTTTTTTAGATCTTCGATCTGGTTACTGGCAGGTTCCCTATGAATGAAACCGACCGCTCCAAGACTCGTTTTGTAACACTTAACGGATCGTACGAGTTCAACGTTGTGCCATTCAACCTCTGTAATGCGCCTGCCACCTTCGAACGTCTTATGGACAACATCCTCAGAGGCTTTAATTAAAATACATACCTGTGCCGTTTGGGTGACGTCGTCGTTTTCTTGAAGGACTTCTACTCCCACTTCAGCCGCCTCGCAAGCGTCCTGACTTGTCTTGTGAACGCTGAATTGCAGCTGAATTTGAAGAAATGCCACTTCGCCACCCACCAGCTTACCATCTTGGATCATGTTGTTAGTAAGCATGGTGTCCGTCCTGATCCAGCCAAGCTTCACGTTGTCGGAGACTTTCTCAGGTCAGCTACACTAAAAGAACTCCGCAGCTTCATGGGCCTCTCTTCACGTTTTCGCCGTTTTGTGAGCAATTTCGCCCACATAATCGCACCCCTGACACAGCTTCTTGCCGTAAACAAAGACATTTCGGCGTGATCCCCCGCACGCAATGAAGCATTCGCCTCTTTACGCTATCTTCTCATATGACTTGCTATCCTATGCCACTTTGATCCAGACGCTCCAACCGAAACCATATGAACGTTAGTGAAATAGATAGACCTCAGCGCTATTCTTGCCCAGCGCAAATCTGGTTCTTATGAGTATGTTGTTTCCTACGCTAGTCGCACCCTCACTAAAGCAGAAAAGACCTACTCTGTCATGGAAAAAAATGTCTTGCCATGGTTTGGGCAATCGCAAAATTTCGAACTTACGCAAATGGCCGCCCATTCGACGTCGTGACTGATCATTACGCAATGTGTTGGTTGTCGTCATTAAAAGATCCATCTGGTGGCCTAGCTCGCTAAGCGGCACGTCTTCAAGATTATGACATCCAAGTAGTCTACCGGTCACGCCGCAAGCATTCGAACGCCGACGCTCTTTCTCGCTCACCACTTCCCCACTATTATATAACAGCGTCAGTTTCCAGCTGCGAATGTTCTTCCTCTGTCCTCTGAACATTGATTGATTGATATGTGGGGTTTAACGTCCCAAAACCACCATATGATTATGAGAAACACCGTAGTGAAGGGCTCCGGAAATTTTGACCACCTTGGGTGCTTTAACGTGCGCCCAAATCTGAGCACATGGGCCTACAACGTTTCCGCCTCCATCGGAAACGCAGCCGCCGCAGCCGGGATTTGATCCCGCGGCCTGCGGGTCAGCAGCCGAGTACCTTAGCTACTAGACCACCGCGGCGGGGCGGTCCTCTGAACTTCCTCTGAACAACAGTATCCATGGATAGCGTCTCTCCTAGAGTACCTATTTCACACGTCTCTACGTACTCACAATCGTTCGCTTTGACGAATCACCCACCATTTTACGATCCGTCCCACCGCAGTGGTCTAGTGGCTAAGTATACCCGGCTGCTGAACCGCAGGTTGCGGAAACCGTCAAGCACTGGCGCCGTTACAGTGATTTGTCGCACGCTGCGAATGCTTTCTCGCTTCTCTCCTACGACCGAGCATGCTGGAAGCTAAGCAGGGAGTGATGGCACAGCAAAGATACGTTACGTCATGGTCGAGTAATGAACTTAAGTACTTCTTTTCTTTCTTCGAACGCGTGTTTTACATTTGGAATACACGCGATTGCACACGGGGTTACGTGGAGGGCTCCCGCGCAGGCCTCGGTAGTTATTAAGCCCAAGATGCTCAAATCAACTAATAGCCTTGCATTTAGGTTTGTAGCGGGGTGATGAAGAGAGCATATGGTATCATTCCTAGAAAGAAGAGTGAATAACTTCACCTGACTTCAAAAATTATTTGTGAATTCCAGACTGCATACTGCGTTATCAGGCTTGCTCGCATGTTCTGGGGGGTATCTATTACCGATAAACGGTGTTTTTGATCACACTGAAAAACTATTGCAGGGCTCTTTTAGTAGTGATAGCTGTATTAAAAAAAATGTACTCGTCACTACAAGAAATAGCGTATTACTGAATTCTGGCATTATAGGAGTTTGTCAGAAACCGTTATGCGAGATATGCAAGTATATTGCTCAGTTGCGAACTTCAAAGGGGTCTTGCATTATCTTTTCATCATGGCCTGAAAACGCTCATTATCGGTCGTTGAGGCTCCTGAGAACCAGTGAGCCGAACAATAAAGCACAGCACATGGCCTGGAATTTTGGCCAGCACATGGCCAGCACATGGCCAGCACATGACCTGGAACCGAGCGTGTCGTGAGTGCATGGGTGATCGCATCCTGTGCGTACGAAGTGGAGGATGGGTGGTCTGATGAAAGCAGTGTGTCGAAGGGCGGTGAGGGATGATGTCCGAAAAAAAGATAAAATTGGGAGTAGCCCGCTGTTTCATGATGCCACGAGTTATGAGCGAAGGTGACGAACGGCAGAGCTATGTCCCAATTAGTGTGGTCAGTAGATACGTACAAGGAAAGCATGTCTGTCCATGTGCGGTTTAGGCACTGTGTAAGCCACTAGTCTTAGGGTGGTAAGATGTGGTGAAGTTGTAACTGGTACCACAAGATCGGAGTAGATCATCAACCACACGAAATAGAAAGTAGCGAGCACGGTCTGTGAGCAGGTGAGACGGAGCGCCATGCTGGAGAATAATGTCGTAGAGCAGGAAGTCGGCAACGTCAGTTGCACAG
Organism: Rhipicephalus annulatus; assembly: GCA_013436015.1. NCBI lineage: Eukaryota > Metazoa > Arthropoda > Arachnida > Ixodida > Ixodidae > Rhipicephalus > Rhipicephalus annulatus. Next base: position 38,994 of record WOVY01004457.1, read on the forward strand.
CTGGTTGGTAGCGCTCGAGAGATTGAATACCGAATGGCATAATCTGTGGCCATTGCAATCCATTTATTTCCAGTTGTAGAAGTATGAAACGGACCTAGCAAGCCCAACCCCACTCGATAAAACGGCTCAGCTGGAACTTCAATAGGTTGAAGAAAACTGGCAGGGGGAGTCTTAGGCTTCTTTCGGCGCTTGCAGAGGTCACAAGATGCGACGTAACGGCGAACGAAGTGGTAGAGACCCTTCCATAATACTCGTCGTTGAACGCGGTCGTAAGTTCTGGAGACTCTTAGATGTCCATAAGTTGGAGCGTCGTGGAATTGTCGCCAAACATCCTTTCGCAGGTGATGTGGTACGACGAGTAAAAGTTCCGCGCAGTCAGGGTGTAAGTTGGGGCGGTACGAAACGTGCCTTGAAGCAGGAATCTGCTAAGGGAAGGATAAGTATGACGCGATCAAAGGTGGTTAATGATGGTGAGCTGCGACGGATCTCGGCGCTGTTCGTCGGCCACGGTCAGAAAGTCAGTGATGGCTAAAACGCAGGCATCGGATTTCAAATTAGTGGAGTTAGGTGGATCAACGGGTTGCCGGAATAAGCAGTCAGTATCGCTGAGCAGCTTTCTAGATTTGTACAGAACCGGAAACGTGTACTCCTGTAATTGAAGTGCCCATCGGCTGAGTCTTCCTGTAGGGTCCTTAAGTGTCGACAGTCAGCAAAGCGCATGATGGTCCATGATGACAGCGAACGGACGTCAGTATAACTACGGACGGAATTTCGCAATGGCCCAAACGAGGGCTAAGCATTCCCGCTTAGTGATGGTATTTTTTTCGCTTGCGACAGAAGGCGACTAGCCTAGGCTATCTCATGGTTGGTGCCATTTTGTATCTGAGCGAGTATAGCACCAATGCCATGGACGCTTGCATCGGTGTGAAGCTCTGTTTCGGCCACTGGATCAAAATGAGCCAACATCCAAATGAGACAGTTCTATATGCACGTATATATATATATGTATATATATATGTATATATATATGTATATATATATATATATATATTTATATATATATATATGTGTGGAAAGAGGTTTAGCCATGCCATTGCGAGTATGTGCCATGGTGTGAAAGAAGAAGATGACGGTTGGTGTGCTCGTGTTCTAACGTTCGTTTCGGCTCGATGTCCAGTGCTGCTCCTGTGAACAGACGTTGTGGTCGTTCTGTAATCACGTGATATTTCTGGTGGAGGTGCTAGGTAGTGTTGTATGCACTGAAATCAGCAGCAAGGTCCCGACACTAGTCGCGACTTGGAAGAACCAGCTGACCTACGGCGTAGCAGGCGACAACTAGGCCTACCTCCTGAATTCGGACCATTTCCACAACTCGGCAGTACTATGGCTAGTGCGGGAACGCAAACCCAAGAAACATCAACGCTGCCTCCGCCATGGTTCTTCAACGTCCCGCGAACTCCGAAGCCGTTCCACGGTGACCCGTGCGAGGATGTCGACGACTGGCTTGACGACTACAACCGTTGCGGCAGCGTCAACGAGTGGAACAAGCAGCGAAAGCTTCAGTATGTCTACTTTTATCTCAAGGACTCTGCGCGCACTTGGTTCGAAAACCATGAAGCCACTATGACAACCTGGCCAGAGTTCTGCAACCAGTTGCGAAATACCTTCCGAAGTTCTGACCGAAAGGAGCAAGCGGAACGGCTCCTCAATTCCCGAAACCAGCGTCCGAACGAGAGTGTTGCCATGTTCGTTGAGGACATGTCGCGGCTGTTCAGGTGAGCCGACTCCTCAATGACGGAAGAGAAGGTGTGCCTCCTAATGCGGGGATCGAAAGAGCAGCTGTTCGCGGGACTAGTGCGGAACCCTCCCAGCACTGTAGAAGATTTCCTCCGCAAAGCCACGATAATGGAGAGAATGCTAAGGCAGCGTTCGTACCAGTATGAGCGTCCTGGCAGTCTTTCGTCAGTGTCGTCGGCCCTGCCAACACCTGACGTCACGACTGTAAAAGACCTGATGGAGCTCGTGCGCAGTATTGTGCGCGAGGAGCTGCAAAAGCTGCACGTGGTGTCTTTTCCGTCCCATGTTGCTGCTCTAACCGATGTCGTTCGCGAAGAGGTCTGGCAGTTGGTGCACCCAATGACGACTCTGCGTGCAGCCGAAGTCCAACCCATGATGGCCCCGCGTCCAGCCAAAGCTCCGCTATTAACGTACGCGGAAGCACTACGTACTCCTACACCGGCTGTTGGCTATCCGTCCCGTCCGTCCACCCTGCAAACGCCACCGTCGTTCTACTCTGGACCACCGCAGTACGGCAACCCACCCCTTACACGGAAAGCCAGTGTATGGCGTGCTCCCGACAACCGGCCTCTATGTTATCACTGTGGTGAACCAGGTCACATCTACCGTGAGTGCGCCTACAGGCACATGGGTCTTCCTGGCTTTCGTCCGGATGCTCGTCGACCCAGAGATGGTGAGCGGCCCCGTGCTATCGCCGAATACTTGGCAAGCCAACAATCCTCCACCCTTCCGCGTCGCCGATCCCGCTCACCATCTCCACGGCGTTCCACGTCACCTGGCCAAGAATCGACGTTTGCGGACGTCCTTGCAGGAAGATCGCCTAGATCCACAAGCCCGCGCCGGGGAAACTAAGAACAGTGACCTCTGGGGGTAAGGCCGCTGTTGATCGACCGTTACAAGACCCTCCCCCGATTTGCCTGCCGACATCCAACGACATTCTTTCACCGACGTGAGCCAACGACAAACGGGTCTCTGCTCGCATCTGAGTCCTTGTCGACAACCACCCGCTGACCGCTCTGATAGATACGGGTGCCGATTATTCTGTTATAAGCGCTGACCTCGATGCACAGCTAAGAAAGATAACGACACCTTGGGGACATAGAACCAACCTCCGGACCGCGGGAGGTCACCCATCGACACCCCTGGGAATGTGCACTGCCCACCTCCAAGTTCGTGAATCGACGTACATTGTTTCCTTTATTGTATTGCGTGAATGCTCCCAAAACCTGATTCTCGGAATGAATTTTCTCCGCGAGCATGGAGCCATTATTAACCTTCGCGACATAACGTTATATAACGACCATACACCCCTATGAAAGGATGCAGTTGCGCAGACCACAACACTTCGAATCGCTGACGACACTATCGCACTTCCGCCGCGAGCCAGTAAGTTGGTGACTGTGGAGAGCGACTGTGACAACAAAAGTAGTGTCATCGCGGAAACTAACCTCTCGGTGCTCTTAGCTCGGCAGATTTGTGTCGCGCGTGCTGTCGTCCAACTGAAACATCGGAGGACTCAGCTTAGAATCACGAATTTCGGCGGCCAGTACCAACACTTGGCAAAGCGAACAGCGATCGCGAACTTTGAAGCCATTGATGACGAAGAGTGTTCCACTATCGCTCCAATTGCCATTGCTGCCGAAGGTAACACTGCATTAGCCAGTACAGTTGACGTGAATTGCCAGCTACCCTCGGCGCAGCAGCAGCAGATACGCATGATTTTACGTACGTATAGTGACTGCTTTGCGTCCACCTCCAAAATCAAGCAGACCCCAACCATGAAGCACCGCATTATAACGCACCCTACCGAACGGCCTATACGACAGCACGCCTACCGCGTGTCGCAAAAGGAATAAGAGGAAATACGTTTTCAAGTGAAACAGATGCTCTACGATGACGTCATCCAACCCTCGAACAGTCCATGGGCGTTACCCGTCGTACTTGTTAAAAAGAAAGACGCCACTCTTCGATTTTGCGTCGATTACCAGAAGCTCAACAAAGTGACGAAGAGAGACGTCTACCTTCTCCCACGCATAGATGATTCACTGGATTGACTTCGACATGCCCAATATTTTTCATCAATGAATTTACGCAGCGGCTACTGGCAGATCGAGGTCGATGAACGTGACAGGGAAAAAAGAGCATTCATAACTCCCGACGATGGCCTCTACGAATTTAAAATGTTACCATTTGAATTGTGCTTTGCATCGGCAACGTTCCAAAGGATAATGGACACCGTCCTGTCCGGTCTGAAGTGGGAATCCTGCCTCGTGTATTTAGACGACGTCGTTATTTTTTACAAAACATTTGAGCAACATTTACAACGACTTCAGTCCGTCTTCGTCGCTATTCGATCCGCAGGCCTATCGCCAAAACCGGAGAAATGTCATTTCGGCTACGAAGAACTAAAGTTCCTCGGCCACCTTATCAGTCACGATGGCATTCGACCAGACCCAGAAAACACCATAGCCGTTGCTGCGTTTCCTCCACCTTCGAACAAACGGAATTTGCGCCGGTTTTTGGGTCCCTGCACTTACTACAGGCGCTTTGTCCAGAGCTTCGCCAACATCGCTGAACCCCTTACCCGTTTAACGAAGGAGGATACTCCTTTTGTGTGGGGTCCAGAGCAGAGAGCCGCTTTTTTCAAGCTTCAACAGTGCCTTCACAGTGAACCCTTACTAGGGCACTTTGATGAAGATGCCACCACCGAACTTCACACTGACGCAAGCAACGTCGGTCTCGGTGCAGTGCTTGTCCAGTGGCAAGACGGCGCTGAACGTCCCATCGCTTATGCTAGTCGCATTCTGTCATCCGCGGAAACTAACTACTCGACCAAGGAGAACGGATGTCTTGCTGTTATTTAGGCGATAAGTTAGTTCCGACCGTATCTGTATGGTCGTTCATTCAGAGCAGTTACGGTCCATCATGCCCTCTGTTGGCTGGCCAATCTCAAGGACCCTTCAGGGCGTCTTGCGAAGTGGAGCTTGCGCCTTCAGGATTTTGAGGTTACAGTCGTCTACAAGCAGGGCCGCAGGCAAACTGATGCTGATCGCCTTTCGCGCGCTCCCCTCGCGACGACATCGAGTGACGATGATATCAATGGCCATTTTCTTTGTGCAGTCAGTGAATCTCACTTGGCCCAACAACAGTAGAATGATTCAGAGATCCGACAACTTATCAAATACCTTCAAGGTCACAGCTCGAGTCCACCATCGGCATTCGCACGCTCAGGGTCATTTTGTCTCCGCAACGACATTGTCTACAAAAAGAACTTCGAACCTTATGCGACTGATTACCTCCTCATTATTCCACCAGAACTACGTGCTGACATTTTATCTGCCCGCCACGGCGAGCCTTCCTCCGGCCACCTAGGATTCGCACTTACCCTTGCCCGGATTCAGACTCGCTACTACTGGCCAAAGCTCATCCAGGATATCAAGCAGTACGTTAAAATGTGCAATCATTGCAAGCGCCGTAAAGCCCCACCTGTGCGCCCTGCTGGTTTATTGCAGCCTGTTGCACCCCCGTCACAATCGTTTGAACGAACGGCATGAACTCGCTTGGGCCCTTCCCAAAGTCACATGATGGCAACCGCTGGATCGTAGTCGCTACTGACTATTTAACGAGGTACTGCTAACGAAAGCCCTACAACGAGGTACCGCCAATGAGATTGCGTATTTTTTCATCAACAACATCGTCCTTCGCCATGGAGTGCCAACAGTTCTTAGCACTGACCGTGGAACAGCCTTTGCATCCCAATTGATGCAAGACGTCACGAGACTTAGTGAACAGCTCATCGCAAAACGACCACATACCATCCACAAACCATTCTTGGACGGAGAGATTAAGCAAGACGCTCGCTTACATGCTATCTATGTACGTCGACCGCGATCACAAAAACTGGGAAGAAATTTTACCATACGTAACGTTCGCTTACAACACTGTGGTTCAAGAGACTACGGGTTTCACTCCCTTCCGGTTGCTTCACGGTGCTGGATGCCATGCGCTTGCCTGACATGACCAATATTCCTACTGATGCGAACGACTTTATACGGCTCTCCGACGCGGCCCGCCAGCTTCCACTCGAGCGGATTGGAAAACAACAACGCATCGACTCGCAGAGGAACAACTCCCGTCATTGCCATGTTATTTCCCAACCCAGTGATCTGGTGTGGCTGTGGATCCCCGTTCGCCAAAGGGGCCGCTCGGAAAGGTAACTTCACCGCTACTTCGGTCCTTATAGAGTACTACGGCGCCTCACAGATGTCAACTACGAAATTCTGCTTGAAGACACAGCTCGGCGATCTCAATGTTTCCAGCAGGCCAACATTGTTCATGTGTGACGGATGAAGTCACACTACCCCCGAGCCACCTGACACTGCTTCATCATGCGTCTTTGTGTGTGTACGCGATTACTTTAACTTTTATTCGGCATTAATCATTAGGGTGGTACTTTTTTTGGAAAGGGCGGCGGGGTAATGCCACACGCATGGAACGAGGTTTAGTCATGCCAATGCGAGTATGTGCCATGGTGTGAAAAAGAAGAGGACTGTTTGTGTGCTCGTGCTCTAACGTTCGGTTCGGCTCGACGTCCAGTGCTGCTCCTGTGAACAGACGTTGCGGTCCTTCTGTAATCACGTGACAATATTATTTTTTGTCTATTTCATGCCAGGTATCATAATCATGAGGTGTAAAATGTTCAAAAATAACTACTTTGACTTGAACTTTTTCTCATATACGGGTGAAATACCGACCATATGCAAAAAATCTGGGCCTATAATTCGGGAAAAACATAAGATTGAGATCAATATTCTATTGAAAATATGATGGATTCGATCTCATAAAAGTTTCTTTATGAGATCGAATTAAAAAACCTTCAAGGTCACAGCTCGAGTCCACCATCGGCATTCGCACGCTCAGGGTCATTTTGTCTCCGCAACGACATTGTCTCCAAAAAGGAACTTCGAACCTTATGCGACTGATTACCTCCTCATTATTCCACCAGAGCTACGTGCTGACATTTTAAAAGTTGCTCTTTACACAACATACTTTGTTTTATTAAGAATAAAAAGTACCAAATGTTTTTTTTTAACTTAAGGGCACGAGTATTTCCGCTCAACTGCCCAGAACCCTAATTAATACTTTTACGAGCACAATGGCATGCTAAGTTGGTGCTTCGCTGTAAGTCAAACAACCTCCTATGCAAATATTCTTACGAAAGATGTCATTGCAGCATTTGACCTTTCAACATGCATGCTTACTAAAAAAATTATAGGCAACATTCAATTGAAGCTTCAAACCTGTCCTTGTAGCGTATAGAGAAATGCCAGATTGTTTGCAGTGATCCAAGGAGGGCAAACGTCATGATATTCCACGACGCGCGTGATGGCATACCTTGAAACCCCCCGAAACCCCGTATGGTAAGCACACATACACAAGTAATAATTAATTTGCTATTACGCAAGCACTTATAAGAAATATTCTTCTCGCATCTTTGCAGATCTGCTTGAACAACAAATGCACTCGTGCTCGAGAAAACAACCACGTTCAGACCTTCAAGCTCGGAACTGATTCGCTGGTCGAGCACTTGAAGGTTGAAAATGAAAGAGGCCATGGAAAGATTGCATTCTGAAGAAAAATAATGGCCTCACTTTTTATTAACCTCTCTCTTATTCAGAGGCGAGGGGAAGTCAACTGGAAACAAGTTTGTTCATGAGCTCTGCGGCAGGCAACTTTCGCAATTTCCGTTCCACGCCTGAAATTCTAAACTAAAGTCGTAGGGGTGCTCGAACGTAATCATGTTTTATTGTTGACACTTAGCAATAGCCGAGAGAAAATTAGTGCAACTTGCATTGAAGCGGCCATGTCACCCAGCATTCACTCACAATCTTTTTATGTGCGTTAACCTTTAAGCATTTACAAATTCCTTGGTGAAATTTTAGCGCACTTCATCTAGCATTTGATTGAATTTGAAATAAATATTTTTACAATGACGCGAGCGGCCTGAGAGCCGGGCAACACTGGCACACTCGCGAGCCGTGACGTAGACGTAACTGTAGCGGCTGACTGTGCGAGCGTCTACATTCCCACGAACGACATTTTTCTGTGGCTAGCAGTGTGTGAAATCAATATATTTGAGCTTTTGTCTACTTGACACTGAAATTCAACTATGTGAAGCTGTTGAAATGGTGGTAGAAAATGACGGCAAAGCTCTATGAAGCTCGTGACATCTCAGGCACCTTGGAAAAATGGCGGTCACAGGTGGTGGGCGGGATTTAAAGCCGCTGACCTATAGAACCTGTTCTGCACTAACATATCTGTTATATTTCGCACTTTCTATATATCTATGGAATAATAGGCCATCTGCTTCTAGTTTTCGTTGCAAATCACAAATTTTTGAGTGACGGTGGTATGGTCCTTTTAGGTTGTGCAAGGCGCGTTTCTAGCACAGCTTGTTGGCCCTTAGCTGGTCTTGGCTTGGCTGCGTTTGCACCCTCTCACCTCTCTCTTTCTCACTCTTTGCTGCACTAAACAATACATGGCTATCTTGGCGGTCACCCACATCAGCTCCTCTTGTTAAGCACCTGTAAAAATGTGATTTTGCTCTGAATGATCGCGCACTGTTCAAGATTGTTATAATTTTTATATACAGCGCAAAGCCAACCTCTAGCATGCCCGCTATTTCGGGACAAAAACTCAGTCCAAATATGGTGAGTTGATGGGACGAGAAAGTTATAGACTGTCTTCCCCGCTTTTTCTGATTTCCCAGAGCTACCAAATCGGGCAAGCGATATCGTTTCCTGCTTTACTTGTTATATTTACGTAGTAAAGCTGCTTGGCCATTTGTTACTCGCCCTTTCTGTCTTGGTCGATGAGTTGCCACTTTTTAGTAAAACGTACATTGCATTCCTGGGTAGCAAAGTATCTGCTTTATGCACCCTATTGATTCCTCGCTGTTGGTACCATTACGAAGTCATCTTCGTTTGAGAAAACTTTAGTCTCTCATACAGCATAGAAGCGTAGGCAAGTAATACAGCAAACGTTTCTTCTTTTTGGTGATATACGAATGTTGAGTGTTACAGTTCGTATAGAAAGTTTTTACTTAAGCGTAAACATATCACATTGCAAATAAATACAAAATACTAGATGAGAAGAAGGTGGAGGTTTGAAGGGGTCAGTATCGTTTAACATTGCATGTTGCTGGAGCTAACGTCTCAGCAGCAACCATACTTTTCAACATGGCAGCAGCTGCCTTCCTTAGCAGCGTGTTCGCGTATGATTTGTTCACTCTCCCACAGCCAGAAGTGCCATTTTTGCTGTTTACATTTATTCCACTTTTGTTCAGCAGTCGAGTTTCTCAACCTTTTAAGCAAGTGCATTCCTGTTTTTTTTCCTGTGCTGTTGAAAGTTTCTTCGACCATCAACTACGAACTCACCCAAAACACTCACTTTAATCAGTTAAGCGACGAAGACAACATGGCAATACAACGTTCATGTTTGAGTCTGCAGAAGTGATGCAGTTAATTCATAGTAACTTAAATGTACTTGGTGCAGAGTTAGTTATCACATCATATGAAAAAATTCTAGATGCCTAAGTGTCGTAGCAAGAACGAAGAAGCACTGTTCTTCTTCGTTCTTTTTTGTGATGTCTGGGCGTCTAGAAATTTTTCCTCAAAGCGATAAAAGTAATATTAACAACAAAATGTACTGCACAGAATTCTGCTCATTCGGATTCTTTGTAATGTGCAAGCTTTGTGCGCAGCAACTTTTCCTAGACATACCGAAACGCACTGCGTGAAAAGTACGTCATAGTCGTGGTGTCAGGATTTCAGCGGCGATGTGGCGAGCGCGTTAAGTACAGGCACGTGAAAAAACTGTGCAGAGGTCTAGCAGTGGTACATATAACGTACTTTAAAATTCTCTAATGATGCTGTTGCTTACAGTGTGGATAACAATTCATTATCGGGTACTGCTGGTGTTCTTGTCACAATGACGAAATTTTGTTCTGGAAAACGCTAAGGTGCAGAGCTACCACACTCTGTTTTCCTCTCACATAAATTACTGCCTACTTGGCAGGGGCACCAAAACCTTGGGCAACCTAAAAAGAATTATTTCATTGCAAAAAAGAGCACTGCGCTATACTGCAAATGCCCCACGCTGCATTTCTTAAGGTTCTCTGTTCCACCACAATAAAAGAATTAGTACGAAACATATGTACCACTTTCGACTAATCTAAAACTACTTCTTCGCAAAAAAAAACAATCTCAAGCATTTAATAATAATTTATCATACATAGGTATACGACACACGGATTCACGGACTCGAAGTGTGGAGAGATGACTCAGTCTTCGTTCTCGCACAAACTATTTCCTACACTTTCTTAGATACGCATTACCCTCCTTGCTTAATACATACAAGAGTGTTGTCCCTAACTTTCTTGTGCTTTTATTACGTGTAATACGTCTTTGGAATGAAATCATTCTGATGGCATACTTGCACTTTGTATCATAGTTTCACGATTTGCATCACGTTCCTGAGTATCGTGCACGAGTGAATATGCAGTAATTTAGTTTTCTCAATTTCTGTTTGTAAACAATGCTCTATTGTGTAATACTTTTCTATTTTTTTTCAATTCTCCGGCTTAAAATGCACCATGTGTCTTGAAAACATGTTATAAAAATCTGTTACCGTGTATGTGGGCACTCAGGCATCATTCTCAAGCGGTATTTTTAACCGCTTTTTGCCTGAGGGCCACACTAATGCCCCACGTGGGCGCTTGATGGATTGTAAATAAATAAATAAATAAATAAATAAATAAATAAATAAATAAATAAATAAATTGTGAAGAAGATGTGCCTGAAGCCAACAGCATCATGGCCGATCCCCCGTGGTGGGCTGCACCAGGACTCTGAGGGAACAACCGACCAACCACCAACGCCCGGCTCTCTTGGCTCGTGCTTCGGTTCACTGCTGTGCTGGTCTCTGGATGGTTCTGCACGCTGTCTCGCCCCTGTTCTTAACGACTAATAAACCTCTTCACATTTGGTGGACGGTGCTGTTTATCCCCGTTGCTACACCCTGGAGCTGCGAAGCCGCGCGCTACCACCCGTCATGACTGACAACGCCATGACAACGTCATGACTGACAGCACCTTCGTCAACTGCCGTGGCCATCTTAGGCTACGGGAACCGAAGGTCTTCAGCGGTGCGGATGGAACCGACGTGGAAGACTGGCTCGAGCACTACGAACTGGTGAGCGCCAATAATAAGTGACATGAAGCAGATGAGGTAGGCCACATCATATTTTATCGCACTGGCATCGCCGAATTGTGGTTTAACGATCACGAACACAACATCTCTACATGGAGCGTCCTCAAGACGCCATGTGCTGAAGTGTTCGGTCAGCCGGCTGTCCGCAAGCAGCGGGCAGAACAGCGCTTGCGCGTTCACTCTCAGCAGACTGGCGAAAACTTTACCAGCTACATTGAGGACTTTGTCAACCTTTGTCGACGTGCGAATGACACCATGCCCGAATCTGGCATGGTCAAGCACATCCTGAAGGGCATAGACGATGGCGCATTTCAAATGCTCTTGGCAAGGAATCGGAGCACAGTTTCCGAAGTCGTCAGCTTGTGTGAGATCTACGACGAGCTGAAGAAAGAACGCACTTTGACTCGGCAGCCTCAGCCTGGTAGTGAGCCACTCTCCAGTTTCGAAACCATGCCTGAAAATTCACCGTTGCTTCAGCAAGTCCGAGCCTTCATCCGTTAGGGAGTCACCTGCCAACTTTACTTAGTGCCCTTTACTCACGAGACCACCGCTGATCTATCTGCCTCGCTTCGCACTGCTATTTCGGAAAAGGTTGCCCACGATGTTCCCCTTGCGCACCAGGAGCCGCCTCTATCTAGCCGAGTTCACTGCCCGCGTGTCGCGCAGCCAGTAGGCGCTCCTATCGCCTATCCGCCAGCCGTGCAGCCTGTGGCCGTGCCCCTAGCCTTTGCAGCGCAGCCTGTGGCTCCTCCTGTCACCTGTTCGCAAAAGATGCAGCCTGTGGCCGTGCTGCTTACATATGCAGACGCTGTGCGTATGCTTCTGCAAACGCTCTACTCCACGCACTCACAGCCCGCACACCCGGCCGCTTATACTCAACCTTGGGCGGCACCGCCAGTCGCCAATCCTTGGAGATCGCCCGATAACCGACCGGTATGCTACGCCTGCTTCACTCTCGGACACGTTGCCCGCTACTGCCTCCGTCGACCTCAGACGTTCGGCGACTATGCCCGCTCGTCGCAACCCGGCAGCCAACCTTAGCCCAATACGGGCTGGTCTCGTCACCCTCACTATACCCCTGCTGACCACGTTCCCTTCCAGCCATGGCGCACTCCCTCTCCTCGTCGGCGATTGCCCTCCCCCATGCGTCACTGGCCCGGACCGTCAGACCAGGAAAACTAAGCACCGCAGTTCAAGAGGCAGGAACTGCGCCATTTTCGAACTGTCTAAGCCCTCGCTCCTCTACTGCTAACGTGGTTGTAGTAACTGTTGAAGGTTATTGTACTTTCGCCCTTGTGGACACCCGCGCGGCTGTTTCTGTTATTGCCGCTGAGCTCTGCCGTTTATTACGCAACGTCACGACGCTGCTTTCGGTATTGTCGCTCCACACTGCAAGCGAACAGCAAGTAACACCTCTCGCAGCCTGCACTGCAAGACTGTCTATCGAAGGCGTTCTTTACATCATGTGGTTTATTGTCCTCACTGTCTGTTGCATGACGTCATCTTTGAAAGGGACTTCCTGTCCCACCATAATGCCGTCATTGACTGCGCACGCGCTGAAGTTGAGTTTTCACCCTTGTGTGATGTCCCATTACTTGACGCTCTTCATCAGCCGGAGGAAGTTGCTCGTTCATGAAGATATCGATATTCCACCCGGAATCTCGCACTTGTTCCCGTTTCATGCAACGCCCACACTGACGCTACAGTTCTTTTCATGCCTTCCGATATCTTCACGAGTCGTCGATCTCTGCTGCTGCCTTTCGCAACGAGTGACCTTGCCGCCAGAAGAAGCAGTATGTTCGTACTAAATCCACTCTCCACACCTGTCACTTTGCTTGCGGGGGAATGTCTCGGCCGCGTGCAGCATTCGCCACATTATCTTTCGTTGATGTCCCGGATGACTACTGCAGACCCCCAAGAGCACTGTCAACACTCGAGGAGTCGTCCAAGGATACGTTTTCCAGCGCCATCACCGACACCCTCACTCCCACCGAACATGCCGACCTGCTTGATCTTCTGCAATGAGCTCCGGAATTCTTTAGACGTGTCGCAATCTACTGGGCTGCACGTTGCAAGTCAAACATCAAGCTGACACCAGCCTATACCAGCCACTGCGCCAAAGACCATACTGTGTCTCCACTGAAGAGCACCGCGTTATCAACGATCAAGTCGAAGATATGCTTCGTAGAGACGTCATTGGACCATCTCACAGTCCCTGGGCGTCTCCTGTCGTCCTGGTGCGTAAGACAAATCTATGCGATTTTGCGTGGACTATCGTCGTTTGAATAAGATAACCCGCAAGGACGTCTATCCTTTGTCGCGCATTGATGACGCCATTGACACCCTTCATGAAACGGAATTCTTCTCGTCGCTAGATTTGCGGTCTGGCTACTGTCAAGTCCCAATGGCTGAAGCCAATCGTCGAAAAAACTGTATTTATTACACCTGACAGACTATACGAGTTTACCGTCATGCCATTTGGGCTTTGTAACACGCCTGACACGTTCGAAAGAATTACGAATATTACGCTACGTGGCCTCAAGTAGAATATGTTCCTCTGTTGCCTCGACGACGTCGTGGTTTTTCTCTTATGATTTTCCTACGCACCTCCTTCGCTTCAGACACGTTTTGACTTGTCTGACCAACGCTGGCCTGCAGCTAAACCTGAAAAAATGCCGCTTCGCTGCACGCAAGCTTGTCATTCTAAGCCCACATCGTGTCCAAGCACGGCGTATTACCTGACCCAGCAAAACTTCGAGCAGTCGCAGAATTTCCCAAGCCGACGACCATGAAGGATCTTCGCAGTTTTGTAGGCCTATTCTCCTATTTCCATCGCTTTGTTCCCAATTTCACATCCATCATGTCAGCATTAACCAAGCTTTTTTGCGGTGACATAAACCTCTCCTCCTGGTTTCTTGCCTGTGACGTTACCTTCACTACACTACGACGTCTGCTCACCTCCCCCACCTATTATTCGCCACTTCGACTTGACGGCTCCTATTGAAGTGCCCACCGACGCCAGCGGTGTCGGGCTAGGCACTGTCCTCGCTCAACAAAAAGCCCGGCTATTCAGAATACGTTGAAGCCTACGCTGGCCGCACTCTGACGAAAGCCGAAACTAATTACAGCTTGATAGAAAAAGAGTGCTTGGCTTTGGCGTGGGCGCTTGGAAAATTCCGGCTGTACTTATACGGCCGCCCGTTTGATCTAGTAACTGATTACCACGCCCTTGCTGGCTCTCCACATTGAAACACAATTCTGGCCACCTTGCGCGATGGGCACTCCGCATCCAGGAGTACGATATTTGCATCGTATACCACTACAAATGCAAACACGTTGACGCTGACGCCTCGTCCCGCTCACCTTTACCACCAGATCTGACGTGCGGAAACACTTGTCTCGAGACCTTGCCATCGGTAAATCTCAACTCGATTGCCACCGAACAACTTCGTGGCCCGTGAATCGCCTTTCTTATCGAATATTTATCTGACATGCCCAACCTTGAAGTATCTCGATCCCTTCGACGTCAAGCTTTCCATTTCGCCATCCACGATCAACTTCTTCATCAACGCAACTACGCTTCCGATGGACGCTGGTGGCTACTGGTCATTCCACGCACTTTACAATCACAAGTATGCGCCTCTCTTCACGACTATCCACAATGTGGCCACGCCGGGGAGTTCAAAACATATGAATGCATTCACCATCATTATTACTGGCTTGGCATGTACAATTTTGTAGGCAAATTCGTGCAGTGCTGTCCTGACTGCCAGTGACGCAAATGAAGGTCGCTACGTACGACTGGCGCATTGCAGCCACTTCCATGCTCTGCCAAGCTATTTGATCGCGTCAGCATTGACCTCTACGGCTGCTTTCAATTGACACCAGATGTAAATCGGTGGATTATAGTGGTGCTCAACCACCTGACATGCTACGCCGAAACAGCCGCTTTACCGAGCGCTACCACTCAAGATGTCGCCCCTTTTTCATTTTACATCACTTTATTCTTCGACATGGCGCACTTCGACAGGTCCTTAATCACAGAGGCCGCGCTTTCCTCTCCAAGGTCGTCGAAACTCTGCTTTCGGAACGCCACGTCGTTCATCGGGAAACGACATCATACCACCCGCAGACTAACAGGCTAACAGAATGGTTTAACCACACGCTGGGCATCTGATCATGGCAACTGTGACCGTGTTCTCCCATACGTCACATTTGCATATAACCCTGCAATACAAATAGCAAACGGGATTTTCACCTTTCTTTCTTTTTTACTGACGCAAGCCTTCCCATGCAATCGTTACCCCACTTTCCTACCGTCCTGATGCTTCCGAGGGTCCCCCTATCTCCGATGCTGCTCGACAAGCCGAAGAGTGCCGCCGGCTCGCCCGTACGTTCACCTCGGACGAGCAGCAACGCCAGAAAGAAAACCGTGGAACCACCCTTCCAGATCCCAGCCACACAGATCCCCAGGGTCTCTTGTGTGGCTCGCCATTCCATACGAAACTCCGGGACTCCCTTCAAAACTTCTCCTCCGGTACGAGGGGCCTTACATCGTTTTGGAGAAAACCTCTCCGGTTAATTTCCTGATTGAGCCAGTTTCCCAATTGGACGACATGCGCCAGCGTGCGCGTGACATCGCCTACGTTTTCCGCCTGAAACCGTGCCTTGAGTCTCTGCCTGAAACTTACTAGGTCGCCAGGATGGCGCCCTTTTCGAAAAAGTAGGGGCGATTGTGAAGACGTGCCTGTAGCGGGCAGCATCACCCACGCCTGGCTATTTCGGCTCGTGCTTTGGTTCGCTGGTGTGCTGGTCTCTGGACGGTTCTTCACGCTGTCTCGCCGCTCTTCTTAACGACTAACAAACCTCTTCACAAATAAATAAAAAAATAGCATTGTTCAAAAGAAACAAAATGGAAATGTTGGAAAGAAATGAATAAATAAATGAATTCAGGATTAGTTCAGAGCAAACGGGAGCCCGTTTTTGTTTATGAAATTAGCAGCCGGATCATGTAGACAAAAATTGCGAGGAAAAAAATCGCAGCATATCCACGGAGTGAATGTGAATGATGAGTGGGGACAATCGTCCATCAGCCCGTCCGTGCTTCCGCATGTGCATTCGTTCTTGCCTTCTGTCCGTCCGCGTGACCATCCGTGCGTCAATCTATGAGTCCGTCCGTCTGTTCATGCGTCCATCCGTGAATCCGCCCATCCGTCTGTCCATCCGTTCGTGCGTCCATCCATCCGCACGTCGATCCATCCGTCCATTCGTCTGCGAGTCTGTCTGTCCGTCCGTTCATGCGTCCCGTCCGTGCGTCCATTGTGGAAACTCTCCAAATACCCTAATCTCCCATCTCGCAACCCCTGTGGCACATACCCGCTCCAGAGCGGGTGTATGCCACCAGTGGCTACATACATACATACATACATACATACATACATACATACATACATACATACATTACATACATACATACATAATTACATACATACATACATACATACATACATACATACATACATACATACATACATACATACATACGTACGTACGTAGGTACGCACGTACATACATACATACATACATACATACATACATACATACATACATACATACATACATACATACATACATACATACATACATACATACATACATACATACATACTACGGAGGAGCGACAGACCCACGCATAAGGAGCTTCGCCACTAAAACACATCATGTGAGAACATCTTCATGTTTTTAAAGGTGATAGTCTTTCCTGGGGACCTTTGACGAAAAACCTTTGGTCTGTCTGCCTGCCTGTCTGTCTGTCTGTCTGTCTGTCTGTCTGTCTGTATTTTGTCTGTTTGCCACACCTTTAACGATACCTCAACAGTACCCAACGATACCCCAAATGGCCAACCATATCCGCAGCGCCCCCCAATATTGCTCAGGATTCAGCGTTAATACTTGTGAAATTGTGAATCAAAAAGAATAGTTGCGCATATTTATGACAGCATAACAACACGTCAATATTCTGTGTGTGTCTTTTACTAGAAAAGGCATACATGAGTGATTCTAAGGACTGTAGCGTTAATCACGCTGCGCTGACCATCAAGCGCGATGCTCGAAATGGCAAGTGTTTCCAATGTTTTGCTAAGATGAAACACTGGCGGCACCTACCCGTCGCCTTGCGTTCTATATCTTATCGCCTCTAAGACAGGTGCGCGCGCCGCGTGCTTCGTTTTCCAAGATAACTGCCAGATAGCGCTTATGTCTCCCGTGTGACGTGTCAACAACTTGTTGAATAGAGCCAAAAACGGGCATAAATTCACCAATTTCTTGCGGAGAATATCCAATAAACGTTTTGTTCGCTCTCTCCAGACGCAATACTTTCGTCTTTTGACGACATTTGCAGTGTAACACGCCGATCCTGGGCCAGTTTCTAATTAGAATATCTGATTAGTAGCTACAGAGGGGGGTATATTCAGTAAGGCACCTTCTGCCATTGCATTGGGCATCTTGTTTTTTTTCTAGGAAAAAAAACCTCAAGAGTACATAGCGTGAAGTGCTTACTTATGTCATGTGCGTGCAGTAACAAGCAGTGAAGATTACTTTGACTTTGCGAGTTCTGGCAGATAAACTACGTGATACATACCACTTGCTGAATGTCGGCACGTCTATTTGGACTCTCTGTGCAAGTAACTTGTACTCTCTATGCAAGACTATTTTGCTCATTTTTTTTAGTTCTCCTGAAGGTGCTAATGTTTCTAAAAAAACCGTTTGGCTGCGATAACCTAAACCGTAGTGTCTTTGTATTATAAATATTCCAATAGACGATGCTTACTAACAATTTCAATCGCGAGAACTTTCTTGAACAAGAAAACACGTTACTGGTTCGGAAAGCGTTGAGAGAAGTGTATACCTAAATACTCGATAGTTTTTGGCTAGCCTTCTTTATTTACGTGTATTACGACAAATCAGCGCGAAAGACGGTGTAACGATAGAACCGGCAGAACAAAGTTTCAATTTCGCATGCTTTTTCTATGCCCCGTCTCTCGCCCTGCTTCGCCAGATAGTTTTTTTTTTCTTTTCACCGAATATTTGAAGGGTTTAATTTTAAGGATGTCGCCCTTTTCACTTTACATCACTTTATCCTTCGACATGGCGCACTTCGAGAAGGTCCTTAATCACAGAGGCCGCGCTTTCCTCTCCAAGGTCGTCGAAACTCTGCTTTCGGAACGCCACGTCGTTCATCGGGAAACGACAGCATACCACCCGCAGACTAACAGGCTAAGAGAATGGTTTAACCACACGCTGGGAGATATTCTCTCAAAGTACGTGGTATTAGATCATGGCAACTGTGACCATGTTCTCCCATACGTCACATTTGCATATAACACTGCAATACAAACAACAATGGAATTTTCGCCTTTGTTTCTTTTTTACGGACGCAAGCCTTCCCATGCAATTGTTACCCCACTTTCCTACCGTCCTGATGCTTCCGAGGGTCCGCCTATCTCCGATGCTGCTCGACAAGCCGAAGAGTGCTGCCGGCTCGCCCGTACGTTCACCTCGGACGAGCAGACGCGCCAGAAAGAAAACCGTGGAACCAACCTTCCAGATCCCAGCCACACAGATCCCCAGGGTATCTTGTGTGGCTCGCCATTCCATACGAAACTCCGGGACTCTCTTCAAAACTTCTCCTCCGGTACGAGGGGCCTTACACTGTTTTGGAGAAAACCTCTCCGGTTAATTTCCTGATTGAGCCAGTTTCCCAATTGGACGACATGCGCCAGCGTGCGCGTGACATCGCCTACGTTTTCCGCCTGAAACCGTACCATGAGTCTCTGCCTGAAACTTATTAGGTCGCCAGGATGGCGCCCTTTTCGAAAAAGTAGGGGCGATTGTGAAGACGTGCTTTGTAGCGGGCAGCATCACCCACGCCTGGCTATTTCGGCTCGTGCTTTGGTTCGCTGGTGTACTGGTCTCTGGACGGTTCTGCACGCTGTCTCGCCGCTCTTCCTAACGACTAACAAACCTCTTCACAAAATAAATAAAAAATAACATTGTTCAAAAGAAACATGTTGGAAATGTTGGAAAGAAATGAATAAATAAATGAATTTCAGGATTAGTTCAGAGCAAACGGGAGCCCGTTTTTGTTCATGAAATTAGGAGCCGGATCACGTAGACAAAAATTGCGAGAAAAAAAAAACGCAGCATATCCACGGAGTGAATGTGAATGATGAGTGGGGACAAGCGTCCATCAGCCCGTCCGTGCTTCCGTCTGTGCATTCGTTCTTGCTTCTGTCCGTCCGTCTGTTCATGCGTCCATCCATCCGCACGTCGATCCATCCGTCCATTCGTCTGCGAGTCTGTCTGTCCGTCCGTTCATGCGTCCGTCCGTGCGTCCATTGTGGAAACTCTCCAAATACCCTAATCTCCCATCTCGCCACCCCTGTGGCACATACCCGCTCCAGAGCGGGTGTATGCCACCAGTGGCTACATACATACATACATACATACATACATACATACATACATACATACATACATACATACATACATACATACATACATACATACATACATACATACATACATACATACATACATACATACGGAGGAGCGACAGACCCACGCCATAAGGAGCTTCACCATTAAAACACATCATGTGAGAAGATCTTCATGTTTTAAAGGTGATAGTCTTTCCTGGGGACCTTTGACGAAAAACCTTTGGTCTGTCTGCCTGCCTGTCTGTCTGTATTTTTGTATGTTTGCCCACCCTTAACGATACCTCAAACAGTACCAAACGATACCCCAAATGGCCAACCATATTCGCAGCGCCCCCCAATATTGCTCAAGATTCAGCGTTAATACTTGTGAAATTGTGAATCAAAAAGAATAATTGCGCATATTTATGGCAGCATAACAACACGTCAATATTCTGTGTGTGTCTTTTACTAGAAAAGGCATACATGAGTGATTCTAAGGACTGTAGCGTTAATCACGCTGCGCTGACCATCAAGCGCGATGCTCGAAATGGCAAGTGTTTCCAATGTTTTGCTAAGATGAAACACTGGCGGCACCTACCCGTCACCTTGCGTTCTATATCTTATCGCCTCTAAGACGGGTGCGCGCGCCGCGTGCTTCGTTTTCCAAGATAACTGCCAGATAGCGCTTATGTCTCCCGTGTGACGTGTCAACAACTTGTTGAATAGAGCCAAAAACGGGCATAAATTCACCAATTTTCTTGCGCAGAATATTCAATAAACGTTTTGTTCGCTCTCTCTACACGCAATCCTTTCGTCTTTTGACGACATTTGCAGTGTAACACGCCGTTTCTGGGCCAGTTTTTAATTAGAATACCAAATTAGTAGCTACAGAGGGGGGTATATTCAGTAAGGCACCTTCTGCCATTGCATTGGGCATCTTGTTTTTTTCTAGGAAAAAAAAAACCTCAAGAGTACATAGCGTGAAGTGCTTACTTATGACATGTGCTTGTAGTAACAAGCAGTGAACATTACTTTGACTTTGCGAGTTCTGGCAGATAAACTACGTGATACATACCACTTGCTGAATGTCGGCACGTCTATTCGGACTCTCTGTGCAAGTAACCTGTACTCTCTATGCAAGACTATTTTGCTCATTTTTTTAGTTCTCCTGAAGGTGCTAATGTTTCTAAAAAAACCGTTTGGCTGCGATAACCTAAACCGTAGTGTCTTTGTATTATAAATATTCCAATAGACGATGCTTACTAACGATTTCAATGGCGAGAACTTTCTTGAACAAGAAAACACGTTACTGGTTCGGAAAGCGTTGAGAGAAGTGTATTCCTAAATACTCGATAGTTTTTGGCTAGCCTTCTTTGTTTACGTGTATTACCACAAATCAGCGCGAAAGACGGTGTAACGATAGAACCGGCAGAACAAAGTTCAATTTCGCATGCTTTTTCTTTGCCCCGTCTCTCGCCCTGCTTCACCAGATAGTTTTTTTTTTCTTTTCACTGAATATTTGAAGGGTTTAGGTCTAGAATATTTATTCTAATCGAGGTCAAGAATCAGTGCACTGAGGTGCAAGGTGTTTTCTAAGATGACGCTGGAAAGTAACTCCTCTTCGAGTAAATGTCAACCGCTTCGTGAACAGAGCCAAAAAAGGGCATCAATGCGGAAAAGGACGACCAAATGTGAAAAATTGGCCGATGCATTGGTAAGTTAGTCAACATGCCGTCTCGTACATAATATTCAACTGGCATTATTTGAAGTTCTCTAGCATGTCTTCTGACTAGAAAAACGAGCTAGGCAGTGTGGTATCTAAACATGACGAAGCAGCAAGGAAGCAATTTCATTGGCCTAATCCTATGTTTGATGCTGCTGCTACCATGGCACATGCTGCAAGGTAAGCAGCTATATTTGCTGCCTCTTTGAGATTTAGAAAACTGTTGCAGCATCTCGTTAAGTAAATGAATCTTCAAATAGTAAAGAAACAATCAAATCTCCCAGAAAGATTAAAGATTTGACTCGTTAAAGCTTTCGTGCAACAGATCAGTTTATGTGCAAATATCAAATTTCTGTGCGAAGTATTGGCGTTCGGAAACAATGAATGCATATTACGAGTGCAGTTATTAGATGTTCATTATGACATAAGTATTCTTTCTGCGCATCCGCAAAGCAACACGCGAGCCTGCGCAGCTACTCAGTGTGCAGGTGCTTATGCTTAAGATGATGGTCAAACATGTCTAAGCTCTCTGTAAGAATTGGACCTTTTAAACACCCTCTCGTTGCTCAAATCACAGGTTTTGACACTTGGAATGTGTCCACGTTTCTGCCACGCAATATTACGTACAGTAGAGGCCAATGAACAGACTCCAACTTTTTTTCACACCCCTAAACAAGCTCGCTAACTCGTACAGTAAAACCTGGTGATCATATTTTGCAAGCATTGCAGCACTGCGTACCACGCGGAGCCTCTATTTCAGAAACCAATTTCCGCGTTTATTTCCTGTGTCTGTGTAATGTTTTTCGTACACGCAGTGACGAAATTTTGCCCACAAACAACACTTGCACCGTGGAGCTTGTCGATTGGTTCTTTGCACTGTGAAACTGTGCATTAGCCCGGCGCTCAATGTTAAGAGCTGGAGGTCAATTTAAGGTATGGCGGGTATCTTTAGGGTAGCAGGCTCCCCGTTGTCGTCGGCATAGACGATCTTCGCCAGTGAGGAGAGAGTTCGTAAGAGAGTTAGAACGAAGATTTATTTACATGATAGTCAAAAGATGGAAACTGTACAAAATTCAGAAGATTCAGCTACGCACAAAGATTCCGCTATGTACAGAGGTTCAGTCCATCAATAAGCGATTATTTACGAAATGTCTTCGGACTTGATAGCCCGTCGTCACCTTACATGGAGGTCCTAAGAAGGGCGGGGACCACTCTTGCCACAAATCAGGTGACGAAGTCTCAGTGTTTCACCCACCAGAAAGGATGCAGATTATGAACCGGTCGGCTGGGTCAAAAACACGGGCGAAAAGGTCCAATGGCAACGCGAGCGCACCACACAATGACGCACCTGGCCCACGTCTTTAAGACATCGAAGGGCGAGGAAGTAGAGTCCGGTGGAGGAGAAAGTTGAACTCCTCCACTGATATGGCCGCTGACAGGAACGTTAGCAGTGGTCCGAGGCAGCGTTCTGCTACAATGTTGCCAGAAGTTTCCCGAGTTCGGCAGGCCAGGTGCTCAATCCCTGAGAACTGCGACTGCGACTCCTTTTCACGCTTCCGAACTGTTGGTGCTTTTGCGGCGTTTTCGCGTCGGAAACGACAGCCGAGTCGAGAGGTTGACTCTAAGAGAACTGCTACAGTGGCGCCGTCCCACGCTGTTCGAACCCGTTCAACAAAAGGGATGTCTTGCGAAGCTCTTGTTGAGACGCAACCACTACCTGGAACTCCCACAGGACAGCGTCTTGCTGACTGGGTGCCAATGGAGTTGAAATCATCCTAGCAGACCAGCTTACGCACGATGACGTCTGCCCGGACGAACTGCCGGGCCAAACGTAACATCATGCAGTTTTGCCCTCGCAACCCACAATACCAATTTCCTGTCTTGCCCTCTGGCGCCTCCTTAATGCCAAGACTACCAAGACAAGTGGCACTGCCGGAAGAAAAGCATCTTAAATAGAGAATTGTCTCGCTACTATATCTCAAGGAAAAGGATGCGTACCATACTTGTGTCTCGTACACCTTGCACCGCACTTCCTCCCTCAACACTATGACACGTGCGCACGTGGGAGAAGCCTTTGTCTGTCGTTGGCTGCACGCCGACGACCTATCGCTTGCGTCGCGCTTGGAAGACGAAGTGAGCGAAGTCTGACCCATGGTCTCTTGTCGAGAAAATAGTGGGAATAATGGGCGAACTACCAAAACTAGCACTAGTGGTTTCTTTTTAAAGTCTCTATATTCCTTATTACGGCAGTCACGCGTAAATTTCCTACTGCAATATTTAACGCTGTGCAAGGGCGAAATTATTACACAATTAGGGATTTCAGAGCATGAGGTTCTTTAAGAAAACGTCTTCCATTGAATGATATTCATACAGTGATTTTTTCCGGAAACACTTTCAAGCAATGTTTGCGTCTCTGTAGTAAAAGTCAGACCTTCTCCTTGCCTATGTGAGTGCCTAATGTCATTCTCAATTCTATCGAAGATATTTAAAAGTATTTATTTATGTCTTTCTGGACTTTTCACTTACGGTCAACGCTGAATTGTCGCTCACAACCAAGAACTCTAACATTGATGTCGACACCGACGCCGCAATTTCGGCGAAGCGAGCTCTTAGCGCTGGCACGTTACAATTTGGTTTCGCTTATTCCAAAAATATTACCATATGAAGCATCTATGAGCAGTTGTCTTCCACTCTTTTTGAAGCGTGTTTCTTAATGTGATTATCAACACTTTTTCTTTTGTCTAAGGCCAGCTAATCAGAAATAATTTTGACGTTACAAACACTATCCCTATTGGAAAAAAACACTGGTGGGCATGGTGTAAACTACCACCCACCATTATAGTGAATTATTGTAGTGGGTGAATGTTGGAAAGCGTCCACCATGGCGCATGGTGGGGGTATGGTGGGTGGCTGCAGTGCCGGGCAACGCTTGAGCGCGATATGGCGTCAGAATAACCGTGACGAGCTGCCAAAAAATAAAAAGAATTGTATAAAAACGATGTAAAAACACAACCGTCCCGTAAAAAATAAGCTACTACGGAGAATCGAACGTGCAACCTGTGAATTCCGATTCCGAGACAATAATGACTGCGCGATACCAACATGACGTATGTCGTGTGTTGAATAGCTAGTAGACATACAAACTTACGGTTAAACGTCAGGTTCGTTTTGTCGCGTACTCGACATAGAGGAGATCGGCACCTGCTACTAAAATTGGCACCAGCCAATGTTGGCCCTACCCAAGCACCAGCCAAAAATGGCACCAGCACTATGTTTTGTTTTACAATTCACAACCGCAAGAAAAAAAACAAGTGGACTGGGGAGCAGGTACAGTTTAACGGCGGGGTCTGCCATGTTTAATGTCCCTTTCGCGCTTGTTCCAAAAGGCGACATCTGCTCACGCTTTATGACGCCTCTAGGCTCATTCTATAGATAGGCCCACCAAATTTATTTTATTGAGTATTGGGATGCTTTTTGCGCAACATAGGAGCAGTCGTGCCAGTGCACTGCTGTAGCTCTTTTGCTAAAGCAACAACTACATATTGGCTTGGCCAAAACGAATGCAGTGTTCCGGAAACATTACGCTATCATATTGGTTCCCGAAGCATACAAATTGATAAATCTGCATTCTCGCATAAAAGCTAGAGAAGTGCCGGCGAGTGCGACGGGCGGCTGTCGGTGAGGGGAGACGTACGTTCTCTGGGAGTGCTGGAATGGCGTCGCACCGATGTTTGTTGCTTCTTGCGCAGACACCGTACACCATGAAAAATGATTCATTTAAGTTATTTGATGCCATGGCTGTGCTGTATTGTCATATATAAATTGCTCGCCAATATAAATTGCTCGCCATTATAAGCCCACCCATAATCTGCTTACTGCTTCCCATCATTATCGCATTTGTGGGAAGAGCTTCTCAGCTTGGTACACTTTGTGGCCCTCCATTATAAGCACCACCCAACTTCTGCTTAGTGCTTCCCAGCATTATCGCAATGTTGGGCAGAGCGTCCCTTGATTGCCCACTATCTAGCCTCTACTTTCCACCATCATTTCCACTTTACCCACCTTCTGTACACCATACGACCCAGTATGTCCCGGCATATCCACCATAATTTCCACTACGTCCCACCATATCCATCATAATTTGCACCATACCCACTATAATTCCCGCTATGCCCACCGTGTTTTCCAGTATCCACCTTGGTAGTTTTTCCGTTAGGGATATACCTTATGTAAAGACTGCTAACGACCTATTTAGGAAGCATAACATTATAGATATATACAATGCATATTGTTACAATCTGCTATGCAGTTACAGAAAAGAACAAAACACTAGGTAAAGTTCATACCGAAATTAGCGTCGTTACACCCACTCAAATCATCGCATCCGCTCCGACAGACGACAGCTTGGGTGTGGCTTAGAGCATTATCAAAGTACGGCTGTGAGATTATTAGCGATAAGTTACCACTGTTTCTTAAGAACGGCAGAACGCTAGCAAATCACTGAATAATGCTTAGGGTGCATATCAATGCACTTATGTAAGTGGTCTCCACGCCACGTCAACAACTTTCCAACAGTGCTCATAATGTCAGGTCACGTGTAGAAAGACCAGTTAAATCCTTGTGACACTATTACAACCTTCAACTTTATTCATTGTCAGTGGTTGCTATTCTATTTTTCAAATTGTATTCAATCCTTGCAATGGCATCCGCACGTATTCGTAGTGTTGTATTTCTCATACATTCGCGTAACTAATATGCCGCAAGATGAAGCGCGTGGAAAAACCATAGGTTTCGTGCTGCATAGCTTTGGCCTTTTTTCACCTTTTTGACACAATAGTGTTTCATGCCAGAATCGACCAAGACTACCTTGACGTATTTCTACCATGGATATGACGTTATAAATTAACGTTACGAAATACCCGAAAAAACATTCATGAAATGTTGCCCCGCCGGCCCTCGAACCTGTGAATTCTTAGGCCCCGATAGGTTTGACGTTCACTAGAAGCAAACGTGATAAATAACACACACTCTAAGCTCACTCTAAACTACCTCCTCACGTGCACGGGTTGTCGATATATTCGTTGAATGCGCAGTTAAAGGGTATGGTGTGCTTTTATGACATCACAGAGACGCACAAGTCAAAATACGCGCAGTTATTTTATAAAGCATGCCTTCGTACACCGCATATGCCACGTAACTTGATGTTTTAGTTTGGTGTTTCTGCTTAGAAGCTTACCGTTCCACTACCTCACAGAAAACTATCTCCCACTAATGGCAATCATGTGTGGGTACAGAGATGCAGGCGCTAACCCATGCACTGGCGGTGACATTGAAGCCGCCACTTATCGGGGCGTTGCGCAGAAAAGAAACACATAGGGCGGCCCAGAACACACAGTGATGAACTGGTGTTTCCTACTGGAACATAGCAATCACTGCTAATTGACAACGGGAGAGAGAAGATTTCAATTGGACACAGATACCAACAGTCCGCTTCTAGTTTACGCACACTCTGGGTATTTCTATTGTTCAACGACGCACAGGAGAAATTTCTCACCGACATGACATTGGAGGCAATGCCTATATACACGGGCATGCGCAAGGACGTACATGCGCAATGGGGGTGTAAACGCCGCGGGGAGGGATGTGTAGAGGAGAGAGAGGGGAGCTGGCGTAGGCTAGTAGATGTTTGCGTCGGCACTGCAAGGTGAGAAATCGAAGCGTAGGAGAGGAGAGAAAGGGCAGGGAACGCGCATGTGCAGCTGGTGGCACACGACGTGGGAGATAAAGAGTCAGGGACACAGCCCAGGCAAAAGGTGCTTATCTAAAAGGAGTTCGCTAGCCTAATGAACGTCTGTTCACCCATTATTCCCCACATCACCTCATGTAACACAGGTAGCGCCACAACAACTTTCATTCAATCTACGTTGTGATCCATTTCGGCGCAGGTATATATACTCTATACTGAAATGTTTGTTTCTACTATTGTGTGTGCGTGTGCTGCTGAATGTGCTATGCTTATCTCTTTTCCCTCTCTCCTCTGTATCTTTCAACTCCCCAATCCCCCTCCCATGCGCAGGGTAGCAAACCGACTGCCTATAGGCTGGTTAACTTCCCTGCTGTTCTTTTCCTCCTAGTTTCCTTACTTTGCTATGCGGAATCGGACACAGCAGCGAAGAAGGACCAAAATGACAATATGCCTCGTCTCCAAGGTGCCAATCTTCGGCATACTGCTCCTTTCACAAAGCTTGGATTCATAAAATTTGAATCTTTTGAGACATAGAGGCTTTTTATAATGTATGAATAGGAATAATTAGGAATGGCAGTGCTTTAACAGAACTGCCAACCTAAGAGCAACATATTTTCGTATAAATTTTGTCATATAAAACCATGGATATTATCACAAACATAACAAGGTACGAAGACCGAATGCTACGGTTTTGTTTACCGACCACTCTAAATCAGTTACACAAAGAAAATACCTTCGTTGTATCTACTCTAACACTAGAAAAGCTACGCGCCATATTTATGTGATTTCTAGATTCACCATCTTTTGTTGTTTTTTGCGGCAATCTTCACTTCAGTCATTTGTTTTCGCACTGACATTATTTATTAACTTTTACCGTGGTTGTTTACTCTTTTTACAGTTTTGGTAATGCATTATGCTTTAGTAACTATTTTTCCGTTAATCAACTGTAACTGCTCAGTGCATGAAGTGGCTACGTTTCTCTCAAGCGGCTCAATGCAGCTTTTTCCCGTGGGGTCCACGCAACCTTAATTCAAATATACTCTGTTCAAAGTTAGCTGGTAAGAAATTCAAAGTAAGCTGGTAGGAGGGGGCATGCCACAATGCATTGTCAAAAAGAATTCTTGTTTTAAAAAAGTCAGTTTAGCGTAAGGACGAAGCAACATGCGTCACAGCAACAAAGTGATATGTCATACGAGGTAAAGTTAGCAGCCAATTCTTTTGGATCAGATCTCGCGTAACTTAACGAAAAATTGGGGGACCCTTAAGCTTTGCCTTTAATAGTTTAACGCGATAGCGAAATCCGGCCCCTAGTGCACCCTTCAACCGCTAAGTGCATACTTAACAATATGTTGTGTTACATACACACGCACGAACGCACACACAAACGCACAAAGTAGATCATACAAGCGCGCGCGCGCAAATGGTACATATAGGTTTTTGATTTAAAGCAAGAGTCGCATGGCTTCCAAGACACACACCACGCGCTCGCCATGTCGGAGGCCAGTCTCACATTGCCTCACATTTAGGAGACATTATCTAGCGTTTGCTGTTTACTTGATGAACGCCTCTGGAGAGGCACGATATTGATACAAGTCATCATTAACATCAACAAAGGCACCATAAAGGCGATGAAGATGACGATTGAACAAAAGCTCGTGGGTGGTTGCCACTCCGCCATCTTGGTTCAAGGACACTGTGTACTCCGTCTACAATCGGTAAATATATTTCTACCCTCTGCCTACCCTCACCCCGTGACATTTTGGTGAAGGTGCTGGGACTTTTCCAGTTTAAGGTAATGCCCTTTGGCTTATGCAATGCTCCCACTACATTTGAGAGAATGATGGACTCCCTGGTACGGGGTTACAAAAGGTCGACGTGTCTCTGTTATCTCAATGACATTATTGTATTCTCGCCGCCATTCGAAAGTCACCTTAGTCGTCTTTCAGCTGTTCTGGAAGTTTTCAGAAGGGCAGGCCTACAGCTCAACTCCTCCAAATGCCGTTTCTGCAGCCAAACAATCACTGTGCTAGGCCATCTTGTCAGTGCTAAAAGCCTGCAACCCGATCCCGACAAAGTTCACGTCGTCCAAAATTTCCCCACACCGCGTTCCACGAAAGATGTACGGAGCTTTGTCAGCCTCTGTTCCTATTTCCAGTGGTTCGTCCACAACTTTGCCGACATTGTCTATCCTTTGACACAGCTACTGAAGAAGGACACTTCGTTTTTTTGGGGTCCCCAGCAAGCCAACTCGTTTCGCCGACTTATTGCGTTGCTCACTTTCCCGCCCATCTTAAGTCTTTTCGATCTTTCAGCGCCCACTGAAGTTCGCACCGACGCCAGCGGACACGGCATTGGCGCTGTCCTCGCCCAGCGGCAACAGGGTCAGAATCGTATTATCGCCTAGGCAAGTAGCCTCCTCTCCCCATCCGAGAGCAAGTTTTCCATGACTCAGCGCGGGTGCCTCGCTTTGTAGGGGCAGGTGGAAAATTCCGACCATACTTGTTCAGCCGCAACTTTTCGGTCATCACGGATCACCACGCCCTGTGCTGGTTGTCCTCCCTCAAAGATCCTTCTGAACACCTGGGTCGTTGGGCTTTAAAGCTACGGGAATATAGCTTTGACGTGAGTTATAGGTCTGGCCGTATGCACCATGATGCCGACTGTCTATCTCGCCATCCCGTCGATCCCCCTGCATGACCTGTCAGCGCACGATTCTAATGCCTGTGTCTTCACCATTTCTGATTTCACGGACATACGTAGGGAACAACTCAGAGATGTCAATTTGCGGTCTATCATACGCCGCCTAGCTTCTGACACCTCAGATCCTTCATTTCGCCTGTTCACGCTTCATGACGGAATTCTCACCGGTGCAACACAAGCACCGAAGGCCCAGAACTTCTTCTGGTAGTTCCTGCAACGCTCCATTTCACAGTGCTCGAACAACTTCATGATGCCCCAACTGCTGGGCATCTCGGAGCAGCCCGCACGTATCACCGCGTACGGCGTCGATTCTTCTAGCCCGGCCTTTACCGCTCTGTGCGCCAATACGTTGCATCTTGTGAGTCTTGCCACCGCCGCAAACATCCTTTATTGGCACCACCAGGCCCGCTTCAGCCTATTGACATTCCAACAGATCCGTTCTACCGCGTCGGCCTCGATCTCATTGGATCATTTCCACTGGAAAATGAGTGGGAATAAGTGGGTAGTGGTGGCTACAGACTACGCGACACGCTTTGCCATCGCGCGAGCGCTACCAATAAGCTGTTCTACTGATGTCGTGGACTTTCTCCTACATGACGTTATTCTCCATCATGGAGCACCACCTCAAATGCTGACCGACCATGGTCCTTCATTTCTCTCCAAGGTCTTGGACGACATTCTCGGCTTGTGTTCCACACGTTATAAACTCACCATTGCCTACCACCCGCAAACAAATGGACTCACTGAGTGTCTTAACCGCACACTGACCACAATGCTATATATGTATGTCTCCGCAGATCATCGTGATTGGGATACCACTTTGCCTTGCGTGACGTTTGCCTACAACTCGTCATGACATGACACCGCTGGCTTTCCTCCCTTCTATCTCTTGTACGGCCGTCACCTCACTTTGCCTTTTGACACTCTTTTGCTGTCGCATACTGACACTTCTACCGAGTACGCTCGCGATGCAACTACTCGGGCTCAAGTGGCCCTCAACTACTCGGGCTCAACTGGCCCTCCGGATTGCCCGGGATCACCTTTCTGCCTCGCAGCTCTCTCAAAAGGATCGTTGCAACAGACGTCACAGAGCTGTCTCTTACTCCCCAAGATTGTTGGTCTTGCTCTGGACTCCCTCCCGTCACGTTGGCCTGTCTTCGAAGTTCCTCGCTCGCTACAACGGGCCTTATAATGTCTTGCGCCAACTGACCGAGGTCACCATTGAGATCGCCTCCTTGGACGCTCCATCCTTATCGTCTCTGCCGTCCACTGATATTGTACACGTCTCCCGCCTTAAGCCATCGGCCATACCATGCTGAATGTGCCGGTTCTCGTCCAATATCCCGCCTTAAGCCGTACTTCTCTGCGCAGGATCGCCCGATTTCTTAAGCGCCGAGACGGGCGCTTTTACCGGCAGCGGCTATATGATACAACTCATCATTAACATCAACAAAGGCGCCATAAAGGCGATGAAGATGACGATTGAACAAATGCTCGTGGGGGTTGCCACTCCGCCATCTTGGCTCAAGGAAACTGTGTACTACGTCTTCAATTGGTAAATATATTTCTACCCTCTGCCTATCCTCACCCCGTGACAATATGTTTTTCGCTAGATGTGTATAGTTGTCTATATTTAGAGCTGTTTGAAAGTTCCTCTGTGTTTTTACTGGCGACGGCTGCACTATCTCGGCCATTTTCGACGTAGTTTGAGGCTTCCCAAATGCGCCTACAAATCGCCGAATGGGCTCATTTTCGTCATGACTCCTGTTGAACGAAATGCGATAAAAGGGCTCTGAAACACTTTTTCATGTAACCATGGGATGAATTTACTAGAATAGGTTATTGCCTCACCTTTTCAATGCTGCAAGAATTTTAGGAAAACGTCAGTATCGAGTGGAGTTACAAAGGTTTGTCGCATGCTGAAATTGCCTTATCTCTTCTTTCGTCCTCACGAAAGCGCTGGAAGCCAAGCAGGGACGGATAACAGGGGCAATGAAACTACCGCACCTCGTGACCCTGAGCACTTTTTTGTTTGTATGCGCGGCTTTTCCAATGTGGTCGCGCGTGCACGCGTGGACAAGTAGCAACCTCCCGCGGCTATCTAGGTAACTTGATTTTTCGGTCACAGACGCACAGATGATTTTTCTCTCACAACCAACGGGGCTGACTCCGACGGCGGAATTTTAGCGACACGAGCTCTCTAACGCTATCGCGTTAAAAAGTTTGTTTAAGAGAGTATGGCCTCTTTGAGAACCGTAGAACCGAAGCGGTTCTCGTGCCGTCAGTTTTCTACTTGCGAAATGAGCGCTGGCTGGACAGGAATTTTATGAGCACTCTTATGCCTATCGAGATAGTGAGCGTGCCACCGAGCATGCTCTTCGAGCCATGCAGCTCAACCACTACCCTACTCTGGCGTCATTTTTTGCTCCCTACGAAAGATGGGTACAGCGTTTGCTCTCGACCTAATAAGCAGTCGACGGCAGGCCTCGCACATGAGGTGGTGTTATCGCGCACGTCCTCCGTGTGACAGAGACAGCCGGCTTGTTTTGTCACCGCTTTAGGCGTATTCGTAGTAGTGCACGGAAGCTTTTACTTGCTGGTAGAACATACGAAGCTCAGAGTGAGGTTATCAGTTTGATCTCTACGCGAAAATGATGGTGAAGGCACTGGCTACAGCAACAGAAAAAAATCAGCCAAGAAAAATAATACTTTTTTTATTTATAATACTGCCAGTCTCATGTCGCGGTCTTAGTAGGCGGGCGTATCGTTATACGCAAATTCAAGTTTCATCACAAAGGACGTAAAACAAATGCAGCAATTTTTTGTGTAAAATTCTCTTGTGAAAATGCAGCAAAAGAAATGCAACAAACCTAAATACGCTGAAACTAGATTCTAGAGCACTGAAATCTGAATATTATATGCAACAGAACTATGGAACAGTATTCATTATGCTACTCTAAATAGTTTACAATAACGATTCCAATAAAATAGCAAGGTACAGTGCTCGTTCCCTCTGAAAAAATCTCCTCTCTTTCAGCTGAAAATAATGCCGCCTTTGCACAGGCCACGCTATGCACACGTCGCTAAACCACGTCACAGGGATTTGCGCCAGAATTCACGGGTAAAAAATACTGAAAAATTGCCATGAAATAGGAAAAAAATTGCCTAAGCGTGGCCAAATTGAGCGAAGCGTTGTAAAAACAGCCAAAAGTAGTCCCACACCCGGGAATATCGCTTCCACATCTTGACATAATTGGCTGAATCCAAAAGCCTGTCGGCTAGAAAGCAAACATCTGCATCATCAGATCATTATTTTCGAGATTTTAGCATTAATCGCAGACTCGAGGGAACATTCATTGCATAAAGACTATGTGTTTCGCTGGTGACGAAATGACATTCTCCACGCGTCTTAACTTTTCGTGAAATTGCTGAAGTTGTGATGGCGAAAATCAGTCCAGGGCTTCTCGGGGGTCTTCAAATTGACAGTTGCTGACCATCGAGGATAAAGTGCCCCAATTTTCACAATATTCCTTTTCCTTCTTGACAAATACAGAGTTGCTGTCCGTAACTATGGGTAATTATACAAGCATTTCTTGAAGCATATTGCCACGTTCCATTTCCCAAGTTTTTGTTATCGTCCCAAAACACCACACGATTCTCTAGCCAGGTCCTTGCTGTGTCTTCCAGGTAGAAGTACACACGACGGAGCTTTTCTTCGTTGTCCCAGTGGTTGAGGGCGGCCACACGGTCGTATGTTTCTAGCCAGGACTCCGGGTCTTTGAACGATGACCCATGAAAAATTGGTGGTTCCCTGGGTTGATGCATGACCATCGTGGGCTGGGATGCGGCGGTTGTCATTGTCGCTGCAGTCGCGGTCATGGCCTTGGTCTTCCGCGCCTTGTCTTCTAGAAACCCGTACTCCGGTGGTAGCCCTTGCTGTCGGCGGCTTGTTCGCTGCTCCGGGTTGGCGTCGGTGTCTTCTCCGCGACGTGGGCTGGGTTCACGGCTTGACGGGGGCGTCCGGTACATGAACGAAGCAGCACCTCCACCAGATGTCATGGGGTCGTGACGTGGCTGAAGACAGGAGACTTCGTGTTGGGATTTAATTGTTTATTTGGGCGAACCTGTGCCCGGTAAACGGAAAGTCCAATTACAGCAGCAGTCTCGCACAGATAGCAGTCTCGGACTGATAGCGGCGAACGGAGCGTCGGCCTTCGATCAACAGCTGACAAGCGGCGAAGCGCGTCGGCATTTATACTCTTGCCGTCGAATGTTCTAGCGTTATCGCTGGCGGTGGCGTAGGTTCCAGAATAATCTGTACCGTTCGCACAGTGGGCGTGATCTTATCGAAATGATCTATTACAGTCCGGATCCTTCTCGAAAACTGCAGGCGCGGTTTGCGCTGAGAATCGTGTGGTGTTTTGGGACGATAACAAAAACTTGGGAAATGGAACGTGGCATTGGACAGCTTGACTAATAGACAACTTGGCACGTCATTCTGAAGATTGTTGTAAAAACAAGGATGCAAAAAGAAAAAAAACGGCAACAAAGTGCTCAGCAGCAACTGCAGCTAGTGAGCGCTTTTGTTATCGCCTTTTCATCCATATTACTGGTTTTCCAGTTCTCACTTCAAATGTCAGATATTAGATTTATTATGGTAATGTGTGCAGAGCGGTCTTAAAGTGGCAAACGTTTGATTCATGTTCACTTGCATTTGTGCTTAAAGCCTAGTTTGGCAATGGCTGAACCGGAAACTGACTCCACGACTGTTGCCACTGGGTCCAAAAAATGTTTTTCATTCACACCATAACGAAGGTAGGCGCAAAGCACGTGCACAAGCCGTCCTGAAGAGAGTTAGGGATGACATTGACTCCACCGTGTTTGTCGACGCAGCGTAGTATACGGTAACAGTAGAATGTTCGCGTTGTCGGTTGTAAACGGGAAGGGGGTGCTTCGCTCCTCCACCTCGGTAACGGCCGCCACCTCGAGTATAGTAGAGTGGTTGCGCTGGCCTTGTCCGACCCAGACCCTTCCTACATTTACAGCGACTCAAAAGACGTAAATAGAGCTTACCGATCGGGAAACCTCGCTCGAGAGGTGGCCTTCATTCTTGAAAAGAAAGCGTGTCCAGATTATCATGTTATCTCTTGGTTCTTCGCACACATGGGGAAGAACGTTGTCGAAGACTTCCCAAACCTCAAGGAGCTGGCCTATGATCGGGCTTGAGAACTTACGTGCCGTCACGACCTGAAGGCTACGGAGGGGCAGGAAGGGACCCAGCAGAACGATGCACTACTCACATTTATTGAAATAACCACGCATTACCAACTTGGCTGAAGAATCTATCCTCTTCCTCACACGAAGCTCAGCAGAGCACAGTCAACTACTTTGAGAATGTTTCAGACGGGGTCTTCCCCGTCGTGGGTATTTGTAACTAAAATATACGCCGACAGTCATCCTAGCTGCCCTGGCTGCAATGGAACCTTTTGCTCTATGGCTCACATGCTCTGGCTATGTCCCGTGCTGCCTAACAACCTTCTCTCAAGCGAAGCCGAATGGGAGAAGACTATAAAAAGTACAGAACTCAGAAAGCAAATGCAGGCAGTCCAGAGAGCCCGGGAACAGGTGGAGCGTCACGGCATTCTGTCTTCTACGTCAGCGTGGCCAGCGGTTACAATGGCCCCTCGTTAGAGGGTCCTGCACTAACTCCTCCTGTTCTAATAAAGTTTCACTGTCTGCCTGCCTGCCTGCCTGGCTGTTTTATGCCTGCGAGTCCACACCGAATGCCCATGCCTTTGAAAACGGCAATCTGTGTCAAGGCCAGCACGCGAGCCCGCCTGACGCGAACAACTCAACGGCGTCATCACGTGGTGGCGCCTTTCTGTCGGGCAACGGACAGCGAGCTCTTCAACACACGAGCGCGTCGAAGCAATCGGCGCCTTCCTGTCTGGCGAGTCTAACGCAACGCCTGGCACCATCACTCGTCCTTGGGTGCAGCCACGTGCAGCGCAGCGGCTCCGCATTCGATGAGAATGACGCGGCCCAGCGGCGACCCCATTGGAGGATTCTGACCTCACGACCAGCGGCGCTTCTGGTTGGACATTTGTTACTCAAAGAATCCACCCGGTGCATATAAAAAAGCCCTGCGGTGCGTCGCGAGCAGTAGACTATGTGTTAGAGAGGAGAGCTCGGCTCTTCGGGTCTCTAAGCTGTCGGCCCCAGTGCCAAATTTTTAACGCCTCTGTATATATGCTGTACATAAACATTGTTTAACTCACCGTCGTCTCGTACGCTC